>NMRB01001638.1:38861-59329 GCA_002633025.1 Notospermus geniculatus | reverse complement strand
ATATTCATATCCCATCCACAACCTGATCTGACACACAACTTTTTTGGGAGGCTGCAAAAACAATGTTATCGTCATCAAATCGACTCGATATTACACACACATACGTACAGACATATACTTTAACATATAAAAATAGTCTCACAACAATCAAAACTTCTCTTCATGGAAATAAACGGGTGACTTTGAGAGCAAAACTGCCCGATCAACAAAGCATATTCATATCCCATTCGCAGCCTGATCTGGCACACAACTTTTTTGGGAGGCTGCAAAAACTATGTTATCGTCATAAAATCGACTTGATATTTCACACACATACGTACAGACATATACTTTAACATATAAAAATGGTCTCACAACAACCAAAACTTCTCTTGATGGAAATAAACGGGTGACTTTGAGAGCAAAACTGCCCGATCAACAAGCATTTTCATCCCATCCACAACCTGATCTGACACACAACTTTTTTGGGAGGCTGCAAAAACAATGTTATCGTCATCAAATCGACTCGATATTTCACACACATACGTACAGACATATACTTTAACATATAAAAATAGTCTCACAACAATCAAAACTTCTCTTCATGGAAATAAACGGGTGACTTTGAGAGCAAAACTGCCCGGTCAACAAAGCATATTCATATCCCATCCACAACCTGATCTGACACACAACGTTTTGGGAGGCTGCAAAAACAATGTTATCGTCATCAAATCGACTTGATATTTCGCACACATACGTACAGACGTATACTTTAACGTATAAAAATGGTCTCACAACAATCAAAACTTCTCTTCATGGAAATAAACGGGTGACTTTGTGAGCAAAACTGCCCGATCAACAAAAGGTGTAATGAAATCTAATGTTCCCGATACCAGAGTCCGCTTCACAACTTTAACAGGCCACTTATATAGGCCTACAGCGCTGAAAACATATAGGCCACCTCTCTTTTTCCTCCAACATACATGTAGGTCCAACCCACACGAACTCTTCATTCCAATGCTTGTCATGCAGGTTGCCAATATGGAGATGGGATGGACTGTTCAAAAGCTTATGAATACACTGGATTCTGTTATGGCAAAGAAGATCTCTGTTGCAAGACTTGCCCCGCATTGAAGGACACATCAAACCCAGGTAATAAGCACACAATGCTTCCTCTCGAGATAAAAGGCATAAACCACCATACTCTTCTTCAGTGATGCGTTATACTTAGTAGAACACAGGTGTGAAAGGAATCCAAGTCCCCCTGGAATCAAAGTCCGGTCTTATTGTTCAGCGATGGATTAGATATATGGCTAGAGAGACCATGACCATTCGAATATAACCTTACAATTGCGGGCTATTGTTTGGCGGATCTGCATTCCTAGGACGCTGATTCCTGTCACACTTGTATAGCTACCGGCACGAATCGCAGAATGGAAAGAAGATTTTCGCAAGTGGGTTTTGACGGCGGGTGTAACAGTCAGGTGCAGCTGCGGAAAAGTGTGCTGTGATCTCTACGATCATTTGAATAACTCGCCGGTCAATCGACTGGGTGACCAATCAAATCCGCATCCTCCGGTCACACGGTTTAAAAATGTCAGCGCCCATTCAGGAGGCAGATTCCCTCCAACCCGTTGTCCTGCGGGAACGAAGTAGGACAACGGTCCATTTTCAGCGGATTCCCGTTTTCGCTGCGCAGTTGCTACAAGTACAGTCATTGACATAAGTTTATCTACACCTACTACCTTGAATATTTCAAATACTACTGGGCCAATTTTAACACAGTTTGTACCACAAGAAAGTATATAACCTTGGTCATAGGACTGGTGTAGATAAACTTACATGTATGCCAATGACTGTACATACACGTTCAGATCAAGAGTTGATATGTAAGGCCTGTGAAACACCGATGTGGAGGGGCCAAACTATCGGCAAAAATGTGCTGTCTGTTTCTAGCTATTAGGGCCTATATAATAATAATAATAATAATGTGTGGGCTTATAGTGCCTTTTACATTTAAGTGTCAAGGCACTTCACATTATTACCCAGCCTAATCCAGAAACCTTTCTGTAGAAACCAAGGGCAGCTACAATCCAGCGCACACATGGACATTTCAGGCCAGTTGAGAGTATACAGAGTGGCACAGCCAGGGATTGAACCCGCAACCTTCCGATCACGAGTCCAACGCTCTAACCATTGTGCCACCGCGCTCCCCTATATAATACTTGGACCGTTGGGGCCGCCGCGCCCCTTTTTCGGTACCCTGTGGCAATATCTATCAGCGTTTGAAATTGTTGAGTTGAAAAAAGCGGAGTGGGAAGCAGAGAGAAAATCAGTGCAATACCTTTTATAACACTTCTAGCAAAAAAACCGAGAAATTTATTTATCCATCCTTTTTTTAGATTGCCCATACGGAGATAAGGCAGATTGGTGTTCCAGGCAGGATTTTTCGCCAGGTTCACCCATGTGTAATGCGTACGCTGAGAAATGCTGCAAAACGTGTGCGAAAACGTGAGTGCGATAAATCCTTTTGAGATGGCTACGAAGTTTCGTTTCAATGTTGAATAATCGTAGCTAGCATTTCGTGGGCTGAGGATTAACTGGTTCTATGTTTTTAACTTGACCCCGACTTACTCATCTCATTCTCACCAGTCTATCTGGTCTGACGCCCATCTAGCCTGGTTTGAATCCATCACATTTCCCGCTTCTGAGGAGCTCGGAACCTCAGCCAATCGTCGGTGTGGGAAGGCTAACCGACTTGCCAATCAAAATCCGTGTTACAAATGTCTGTGGGAAGAGAAGAGAAAGTGCCGAACGGCGATTTGTTTCACGAGTTCTGATTGGGTCGGAGGCGGGGTCAAGTAGGGGTGAGATTCAATTATTATTTACGAGTTAACGCTAAAGATGATATGATTGGGACAAGGCTAAAGACGCAGTTGATGGCCTTGTTTGGACAAGATGGACTTACTGTGCCTAAGGGACTATTGGCACAGGGAGTTTGGGTCAGGTTGAAAATGGACATACGTAGAACCAGTTAATTCTCAGCTGACGATTTGTACATGTAGGCCTATATAGTTCAACCAAAATTCATGGCTCATTGCTGAAGCCAACATAATTTTATTATTGAGGGTGAGGGAAAATCGTGCGAAAGGAATCCCGTTTCGTTCCAGATGACGATTTCTTCTAATTTTCTATGTTCGCAGATCGTCGTAGTAAACACCTAGAATACAGAGTCAAGTTCTCGCAACTCTCGAGACAGGAGACATGGAGGAATGATGGCACTGTTGCCAGTTTTCCAAAGCAATCCAATGTATTTCCAAATTAGATATAGAAATAAATGTGTCCTCTGCTTCATTATGAGTTTTCCATCTGTCCAGTAGTGACCCGAATGCCCCACAGACAGGGAATTAAACTCCTGCGTTTTACTGTTGAATACGCTACTTTCGTAAAATTTCGGGTCTTTCTGTCATTCTTCGGCAAAGGAATCTGCTAGACCCTTTCGAGGAAAATGGCGCCCGTTTGTTTACAAATTTTTACGGCCTAATTTCTCTCAAATAACACTTCGGTTTCTAGACCAAAATGCCTATTTCACTTCCATGAACATAGCAGTGCATGCACCAGACAATTGGTGTGAATATTGTGGCTATTTTTTGGAGATACATGTAGAACTTTGCCAGAAGTTCACGTGTTTGCAAAAAAACGTCACAACAAACGCCGTATAACCTACCCCAGTTCACATGAACAATGGACAATGTGTCCCCCGTCTTGCTCGAAGAAGAAAATTTCGAAGTTAGGCTTACAGTGGCTGGGTGATCAAGACTGGTCAAAACTGAAATTGACAACGCAGTCAGCGCCATCTCTTGAACAACTCCTCCACTATAAACCACTGACAAGCATTGCTAAAACGACAGTTAGCATGAGTCGGTGATTCAGTCATGATTACGTGTTAATCTTCGCCGCTGTTATTGATATTTCTATTCGTAGGCCACCGTGTTCGTCTACATGCTAGGATATTGGCAAGTCTTTTTGTATGGATACAATGATGATAGTGCAATGAGTGTACTAGGGGCTTTGTGCGACTGATAGTGATAGCTGGCTAAGCTAGCTGTCATATCATAGCCTGCTACACTGTCACTGACTGTTGTGTTACGTGTAGTTCCTCTTAGTGCCCTACCGTACGTAGCTATAGTGTATAGCATTGTACTAAGCTATACACTATGAATTGTATTGGGAAACATACTGAATAAGCATCCCATAGTGTTTTCTGTGTAGCATCATAATGATTTCATTTCTGGAGAGCTCGGATTTCTGACCCTTAAAATGCATGTCCATTTCGAGGAGCTGAACACAACGCGGAGTGACTGCACCATCCAGACCCTGTCCTGGATGGGGAAGGTTCCCGATGGGGCCCCGGAGGAGGACGGCTGGAAACTCAACAGGCAGCATTACTATCAGGAAGGATGGTTATCTGCTGGTAATGTCAAGGGGATCGTCAGTGCAACATTTACTACTTATCATTGTCGGACATCTTTTGAACCACCCCCAAGGACTAATTTCAACCTGAGGGGACACAGAAATGAGGTAAGGGCACCTAAATAATCTGAATGCAGGGTCTCTGACAGAAATTTTTTGAGGGACTAATTTCTTAAGATCAGCAAAAACCCCATGAAATTAAAGAAAATGGTCCTTTTCTGTGCCCTTGAGGGCACTTAGGCCTACTACTAATACCCTTAGTACCCTCTGGCGGAAACACTGGAATGCACATTGATTGGTGATTGGAAGTGTCGTCAAAAATTAAAAAGGATACATGTAATACTATCTTATCTTTTTTTGTGTCATTAAAATTAACCTGCCAAAAATACGGGAAATTCAATTGCTGAAAATGGCACTTTCTCATATGTACCAGTGGTGGGATGGGGGGGGGGGGGGATGTGGGTGCAGAGAGTGAGTGACAAAGAAATTACCGGTGGGACACTTATTCATGTTTTTTTCTTTGGAATGGAGTACGGACTAGCCACTATGTCCCGATCAACTCAGCCCTTTGGCCCTTTTTGCCCTTGGTCGAATCTACATGTTTGTTAAGTACCCTTATTCACCCCTCTCCATGTTTTAATGGCATATTCCAGATGGGGGAGGAAGCAGACTGCACATCCTAATGTTTTGCTGCATCATTGAGCATCATTTTCAAATTGCTGTGTTGTGGTTTGGACCTTACCTTTATGCTCCTCTAGGCTACTGCCCAGACCCCTCCCGGGGACCCCTCCCACATGTCCCATCTCCAGAAATCCAAGTACATGTAAAAGCCTACACTACATGTACGTACCGGTACATAATTTTATGTTCCTGTCATTATCATCCTAATTTTCAAGAACAGACATGACAGAGGTGTCCTAATCTAATTAGGCAGACAGATATGACAGCCTTCTCTCTTGGTAGTCAAATTAGCCATTGGATTGTGGAAAACCCAACTTGAACTCAGATAAGAATGTGTGACAAGATGAGTAATGACGTGATGATGGGTTCATTTTAAGTTTGTGACCTCTACATTTGTCATTCAAATATGCGCCTTACATTCACTGTTAAAAACAGTAGATTTTACAGAAAAGTGCCTGCAGCAGAGTCCCCAGAACTATTCTGTAAATTTAAATTAAAACCCGCGTCTCACCCGGGTTTTTTCTGTTTACACCTGTTAAAAGCACGGGTCTAATAGACCCGGGGATGAAAAACCCGGGGCAAATAAGCTCTCCGAACTGGAAATGTTTTGGGCGGGCTTAATTTAGATCACCGCAGCATCGCGTCTCGGGGGGGATTTTTCAGAGCCGGGCTTGACACGGGTCTCAAAAAGCCCGGCGGGGATTTCTATGTAGTGTAAACAGGACTAGACCATCAGTAAATTTTACAGAATAGTCCTTGGGATTCTGCTTCAGGCACTTTTCTGTAAAATCTACCGTTTTTTAACCGTTTGGAATTATCACTCTCCTCTTCCATGCTATACCGGGGCCAATGCTTTGGGTTCGGCCCTGGGAAAAATCTGATACAAATACAAATGGTTAAAAGTACATGTAACCGCTGGCACTGAAAGACGGAGGTGTTTTTGAAAAAATTACCTCCTTGATAATCCCTGGGGATATGTGCCGATATTAACGTTATTTGGGAGAATGCGATATGTCAAAAAGGAAAAAACGGAGAATCTGCCAGCGAAATGTCCAGGGTTGGAGAGAGATGTCATTCTGATCTTCTTTATTTCCTCATTCATGTCTAGTTTCAAAATCGTTCGTTCGTCAGGCTTCTGACCTATGGGTTCCATATTCAACCAGTTTCAACATAGTTTCACAAATTCTGTCATCTTTTCTTCCTGACACTGACAGGCATCACTGCTTTCATTTTTCCTACAAACGTCACAAAATACAACTTATGCCCGCTGTACACGATCAAATTTTTCATTCACCTTTTTGGCATGTTGGCCTTTATTGAGCATATTCAGAAAATTGGATGAAAAATTTGATCGTGTACAGCGGGCATAACTATGATTCACCCTAAAGCGGTTTTTCCACGGTACAATATTATTGCACAATATGGGGCCCTAAATGGGTGTCATGTGCTTCTGGCATAATGGATGGGAGAAAGATTGGCAATAATATTGCCCATTTTGATCCTCATATTGTGCAATGATATTGCACGTGGATAGGCCGCTTAACTTCAACATGCCAAAGTGCCAAGTCTGTGCAATACACACCAGAAAGTGAACACAATATTTACCAGTTGACTGAGCACAACCTTGGAGTGTTTGGGTGTAGGCCCTGCCTGGTATGAACTTCACTGAAAAAAAGCCAAAAAACCACATTCAGATTACTACATAGTAATCCGATTGGATCCCATCGACCCGCATCGGGTCTCATTTGCGTTTGGACGAGATTTGAATGTGGTCGGATGTAGTCCAATGCGATCCAATGTGGATTCGGTACCATTTTAAATCCACATTGGACAGCATTGGGTAGCGTGTACACGCAAGAGTTTTGAACCACAATCGGATTCGATCGGAATGCATGTGGATTTTTGCCTGTCGTCTAAACGGCCCTTCTGGAACACGGAGTAAGCAGAGTCTCCGTTGGTTTCTTCGCAACAAGTGTCTGCAGAAGCTAATTGCTATTTCGCACCATTGGAGAGATGAAAGTTTATCATCATGCCCAGGGTTTCGACATCAAAAAGCTAGAAGGTACGTGGGTATATTGGATAAGCCTTGATGAATAAGACTAAGAGAACATTGAGGCATGGTCATGAGATCAGCATGTAGGGTGTTTTTCTCGGTGTTTCAAGAGTATGTCATGCTAGTCAACCATTTTGGATATCACCTAAGTAACCTCTTATAGAGGCCATAGCAAATCTGCTTTTATTATAAATACACTTACATATTGTATGATGAAATTAGAGTTAAGGAAAGCTTCTAGAATACGGCCCTCAGAGATTTCTGCAACGAAGGCTCGGGAACGAACCTCGGCAGCAACAGGTTTGTTTGTAAAATTAATCCTCTGTCATAAAACTAACAGTACACGCTGGTTGCTCGTACTATCTTTTCTCTTTTCTTGACAATATTTTTCATGATGCAAGTAACTTCGTAATATTTGTATATAGTTATAAGGACAAACATTCCCGAAAGCATCATCCAAGTTCTAGTTGCAGTCCTCCCATAGCCAAGACAACCAGTTCCGTGAGAATGAAAAAAAACATGATATAAGCCACTCGTATGTCTGCGACGTTTTTCATATGTCTCCCACGTGACATTTAATATTGACATACATTTTGACATCCTCCAGTATCTTCTGTCTTCTTAGGTATTATACAATGTATGCGGTTATGAAGCATTATACTTGTATCTCATAAAAAACTACATGTAGATTCTTGCCGAGGGCAGAGAAGAGAAGAAATTGCACATTATGGTTCTACATACGTGCAGGCAAGGGCTGTTGTACAGTACGGGCCAAATTCATAAAGGATGTTTAAGACTTAGACGCGTGTAACTTCGTCAAATGCATGGTGGAAGTGTGTGCATTTAGTGAAGTTACACGCGTCTAAGTCTTAAACACCCTTTATGAATCTATGTATTGCTTCCATGTTGATTTTGCTAAGCTACGAATACTTTTCACACCTTCATACATGTAACTACATGTATCATGAGGTTTCAGTGGGCTCGTATTCAATAATGACGTAGGTGAGACTGAGATGATTTTTAGCACCCCATAACTAACATCCGATGAACAAATATAATACAGGTAGACCTGTATCAATCGTTACTAATATAGAATTGTTGAAATTATGGACAAGACTGCCTTCATGGTTTTTATCAGAGGCTCCCTGTCAACTAGGGACTTGTTTTTCAAATGTACATGGTTCTTCTTGGGAAGGGTAAACATTTTTGCTGTCAAGATAGAAATTTATGTTTTCGTTTCATCCGACCCCTCCCTGCTACACATTTCTCTCAGTGAAACTGCCGTGTCTTTATCCTGTGCTTGCGATGTGTTCTTCATGCCTATAGCAACTGTATGGGAAAGGTAAGACTGCGACACCAGATACTTACCTCAGGGTGCTGTGTATTGGAATTGAATTTTGATACGTGTACAATGCACATGATATGTACATGTACATGTACATGTACATGTACATGTACATGTACATGTACATGTACATGAAAAATGTTATGTACATGTACATGTACATGAAAAATGTTGGATGTGTACTGTTCACACGTCAGTTCAAAACCAGGTGATAACACTTCATGTTGTGTTGCCAAAGCAACCAATTTGCCTTATTATCACCGAGCTGAAGTTCAATAGTACATGATTCTAAAAATAGGTATTTTTGATATTTTTGATTATTTTCTGAGAATTGTATCTGGAATCAAAAATGAAGCCCACTCTCTATAATTTTCACACTCTTTGTTTGTCCAGGAGTGTCTATAAATGTCTATGATCTGTGACAAAAGGATTTGTTGCCTGTGAGGGCGCAGAGCACTCGTGATATTTTATTGATTGACAGGACGATGATGCAATCAATCACAAGCATAATTTGCAATCAGAGGAGCAGGAATCTTTCCCTCAGCTCCGGCCCACAGCTCCTGAGGTCCAGAGCTGAAGATGTGAACCTTGCATCAATAAGGAGAATCTGTCCACTGGATTGGAAGGAGAAACACTTGGTGGGTGTAACAGGTGGCTGTTCCCAGAGATCAAAGGAGTAATGAGGATGAGATATATATCGGGCATGTCGGGTCAATCCCTGTTAACAAGTATTAATGCCAGGAGAAGGACAGTTGTTTCTGTTTAAAAAGACCAAAAGAGGAGAGTTAAAGAAGTATCATGTTTTGCCGTAGTCTGAATTCAATTAAGCCCCACTGTATTGAATTTGACGGTATTTTCAAAAGTGTTAGGAGAATGCAGGGTGGAGGTATCAGCCTAGTGAAGGTCCCCCAAATGCTTGCCTGATACAAACAAAGAATCTAGACCTGGGTTTCAGCACACATCAAAAAACTGCAGGCAGAGCTCTAATGAATTCAAATATAGTAGTACATGTACACTTTACACCACACTAACGTCGGAGGATGTAAGCACTTTCTGAATTCAATACAGTGAGCCTTTAAAAATTGTAATATAAAATGATTTCTCCTTTGTCTTTTGACACCTGAAACACCAGAGTGTACTTACCACCTTAGTACATGTATATGACAGAGAGAATGATATTCCTGAAAAACTGTATACATGTAGGTTCACCCTGATTTCGCCTTCTTGAGATAATCTCAAAGCTGCTCTTCTTAGAAATGCTGGAAAACTGAAACTTTTGAAGATGACTATAAAGGCTACCTTCAGGTAAAAAGAAAAAGGGTCCCTATACATGTACTTAGGAATTGGTTCAAAAAATGTTGTTCTACATCCACTTGTTTGAGGTTGTGGATCTGTTATTTAATGCTGTACTTAATCTCGAAATGCTCTTCTTAAAATGTTCTAAAATAAATATTTGTGTGAAGAGGATACATGTATCTTCAAATGACAAGAGAAACAAAGGGCCGCTTAAGAAACGGTAAAAAAGAGGAGCTAATTTACTCTTAGTTTACTTATGTTCCACTTGAGAACTGGGTTGATGGTACGGGGGAGTAGGGAGATGACTTCTTTCAAATAATAAGGGCGGGTACAATTTCAAAAGAACCTGAGTGGTCAGGATCAGGTAGCTTTGGTTGTTGATCCCACCGTAAAATCTCGGCGTGTTGAAAATTTTTAAAAAGGCAAAAAGAGTTGAAAATCCTTACAACAATGAGTTTTGAAAGAGCAAACTATAATGCTACTCTAAACCTGATTCTCCTTTTCTTGCTGATCGACTTGAAGCTGACACTACAGGATCCTCGAATCAATGGGCTCGTACCTGATACGCTCAATTTTAACGTGGAGGATGGCAGATAATGGTTATTGAGCTTGGTGCACGGCCTTATGAAAATAATCCTGTGTTCCAGGTAAGCCAATCAACTCGGTAAAATTTTAGAGATCATTCAGAAAGAAAACCTGTCTTTATTGGCTCAGATACAGAAAGCAGGAAGAATTCATCAAGAATTTATTTTTTTCATAACCTTAATTTCACCTTGTTTAGACCATTACCATAATTTATGAAGGGCTTTCTGGTGATGCACGTTAAAACACTATCTTTTAAGAACGAGTTTATAGCTGGTGTTAGTATAACACCAAACAAGGGTGTGGGGATTGACAAAAAACACAGAGCGCAAGTACTACACGTCTCCTTATTCTAAAATCACCCTTATGTCATAGTGGTTTACTGTGTGAGCAAAGGTTCCATCTGAATGTACACATCTGTACATGTACACAATGATAGTATAAAAGGAAACATGATAAAAACCACTGCTTACTGTCATCCCCCTTTCAAATAATTGCTATTTTTGGGAGAAACATCAGATTTTTTTGTTGGTCCCAACAATGTCCTTGACTTCCATTTCCAATACAGCTAAGAGAATACATTTCAGGATCGATGCTGTCCTGCGGCAGATTATGCGGATGGATAACGTTAGGAATTGATTTTGAGCAACATTGATATGGCTGCTCATCGCAAGGGCAACTGACATGACTGAATATAGAGTTGTCTCTTGTGCTGATACATTATGCATGCTCGTACGAGATAAAACAAGCCAACGGCAACAAAGGTTTGCTGGTTGAAGCCTAGGGGCACAAACTCTACAACAGTGCCGACTTTCTCCACTACGTTACACAAATACTACACTGTCATCGACCAGTCGCCGCCATGTTTGACCGCATCACTCCTCCTAATGGAGTTACCGTTAGGAGCCTGATTACAATTGGTAGATATTTTTCCATTTAACCTTCCGCTGTACTACTTTTCAAGATGGTAACCTTCGAACGATACTAGAGGGTGTTGGTTGAACCTCGTCCCAAGACCCTCTAGTGTCAAGATTGCTAGGGACTCTGTGAATATCAGTCCTCAGCGCCACCATCGATGGCCAAAGGCTTGCATAAAGCGACACGCTGTTTATGGTGACTAGTTCATCCGTACACACACGATCGATGTACACCATATAGCCACATGCAATGCTCAGGAGTGTACGTCACCCCGACGTACAAGACTGTTCGAATCTATGTATTTAAATGATCTTAGTAATTAGGCATGGAAACTTTTGCTACACATAAAAGAATGGGTTGAGGTATGGTATGGTGACGATCGCTGCGAATGTGCTGACCGCACCAGCCGTACGCAAGATATACGGACGTCCACCGCACACTACGGAATTGGTCAGGACTGACAAAAATTATCAAAATTTTTTTTGATATTCGCTTTCTGGTCAGATGAAAAAATTCTCGCCTGAAAACGCCCACACAGTAGTGAATTCTGCTCATGGAATCGGTCAGGAATGAAAATTTGCCTAAGCTGAATTCTTTGTAACACACATTTGGTCATCCATGTTGTTACATATAGGTGAATTGGTAGACTGCGTCGGCATCGACGCTTTCCAATTACATGTACTTAATAACTGAAAAGGAATGCCACTTCCTACACAAGATTGCATGCACTTTCTCTAATAGCTAATTCTCTCGAGTAACACAGAACTACGTGAAGGAAATAAATTCGCATGACATCAATAATGCTGATATATAGCATGAAGAGATCAAAGATGGATGATCGATTCAGATCAGTGTGATTGTGGGTGTAGCATGACCTTCACCATTGCAACTTGGCTGTTAAATGCTGTTCACTGTTATCTGTACATGTTAGCAGAGTGCATGAGGTATTTCATTTGCTGGTGAGATTTGTGTGATGGGGTTTGTTTTGAAGAGCACTCTGTCACATTACATTTCTCAAAAATATTGTGGTGATTTCATTTCTGCTTTTAACCCCTCCATCACTTGGTTCAGTAATTTGCAGTTGACTTTTAGAAATTCCCATTCTTGCCCTCTAGTGGGCATGGTGGGTGCTTGTGCCAAAATTATTCCCAAAGCTTAAAGCGCCCTATACACGATCAATATTATTGCACAATATGCGGCCCAAAATAGGGACATGTGCTTCTAGCATGATGGGTAGAAGAAAGATTGGCAATAATATTGCCCATTTTGATCCTAATGTCCAATACTATTGCACGTGTATGGGGCGCTTAACACAAAATTGAAAACCTACATGTTGGAAAATCTGCTGAGATGCTATCAGTCCGTCATTTTCTTTTCACGTATTGAGTGATTATTGATAACCGATGCTAGTAAGGTGTACTTTAGACCAGATGAGACTATTGATAGCACTGGTGGGGAATTCTGGGCTTGTCACTATGCAGAGCTTACGGCGTGATCGATTTTGTTGAAAGTATGAATCAGGGGTTCTAGGAAAATTGCTGGTACTGGAAAAGTGACACCTGGAAAATTCATCTCTTTTGATTCACTATCTCTGTTGATTCACTATCTCTGTTGATTCACTATCTCTTTTGATTCACTATCTCAGTTGATTCACATCTCAGTTGATTCACTATCTCTTTTGATTCACTATCTCTTTTGATTCACATCTCAGTTGATTCACTATCTCTTTTGATTCACTATCTCTGTTGATTCACTATCTCTGTTGATTCACTATCTCTGTTGATTCACTATCTCTGTTGATTCACATCTCAGTTGACTCTCACTATCTCTTTTGCTTCACATCTCAGTTGACTCACTATCTCTGCTGATTCACGTTTCTCTGTTGATTCACTATCTCTGTTGATTCACATCTCTCTGTCATTGTCTGTTGATCCACCATCTCTGTTGATCCAAATCCAGACAACAGGATGATTACACCATCTCATTTTGCCTGATGATGTGCATGACAACATCACATCGTCTGCGCACATAATCAACCATTAACACAAACACAAATGAGTGACATCAGTTCAAACTTGGTATCCCCGCGGGATATCGATTGGTCCCCTAATGGCCTTTTGTCACATCTCAATGCAAATGTAGACTTTAGAAATGACATTTGGTGCTGGTGCATTTGTCGATGGCGGGTTGCTGAATAAGCATGTACATTTCATTAGAGTATTGCGTGTCTGTATTTCGATAAAGAATTAGCAGCAATACACGCATGGTACTTAGTGGGAGTCAATATCAGCACATTTAGAAGTGGTGAAAATAGTTTCGCATTATAGTTTTACATAAATAGTTTTACATTAATCAAATACTTAGCAAACATTATGAAGCAGATCATGTGACTGTCAGTCTTTTCTTGAGTTCATTATTGTGTTGCTCATGAGTAGTACTCTCATGTCACTTTATTTGCAAGCCAGTATTGCTTGAAAACTTCATGCGTTGTAAATATATGTGAGTTTTGTAGAAAATGTTGAGAAATGTTTGGTTGGACGCTGAAGATCGGGGTATTTTCGAAATTTTTTAGCGCCAAGTTTTCAGTCCTTGTGCATCTCAGTTGATATAAATTTAGCCAAATGAAAACAGTCCGACAGATAGGAGGGGGAGGAATAGCCAATCACAAAGTCATGGTGATTTGCGAGTGGGCAACGCCATCCCTGATCCAGTTAATATTGACATCAGCAGTGGCAGACGAATTCATCTCATCCTCCCATAGCAGTGTTTGGGGGTCGCTCCTCTTCATTTGCTCACAGTTACAGGAAAATACGTCCCTGGAAAATTCGTTACGGATAATTCGTCCCAAGAAAAATTCGTCCCCAGGGAAAATTCGTCCCTAGAAAATTCATCGCACACAAAATTTGTATTACTGGATAAAGAGGAGCAAGGTAAACCCCAGCTGTGGGATGATGAATTCATCAGGGAGTCAAAAAGACATAAAATTGTGCAGGTTTTGCACACATCGATTGGTCCAGGACATGCTAACCAGCACATTAATGTGATGTCGTCCATGCTATAATGGTGCTTAATTACATCATTAGCAGAAGCGAACCTTACCGATTGCTTGGAATGGGACGCAGCCATGATATTGATTGATGAGTAAAAAACGATCAGGTTCTGGTTAATGTGAATAATACATACCTGTAATTAGCTTGGAATGAATCCTGTCTGGATAAGTTGATCATGTGGGTGTGGTACATATGGAGAGGAAATCTTCCTTTGTTGTGGTGGGTGAAGGTCGTCTGTTGTCATTGCCATACTTTACAGGAAGAGTTGGATGTCATTTCATTATGGTTGATGTCAACAGGTCGTTGCATGTTACTGAGTGTGTTGGGGTGGGGTTTGACTCTGAGATCACTAGGGGTATATGGTTCTGCCCTGACCCCATCTTGAGTAGCACTTCACCTTCGGAATCTTTCAGATCATGAAAATCCAATGTCTCTTCTACAAGGATCATAAAATGATTTTTCAGATAAGACAATTTTAGTTTTTACATTTGATGTCTCATTTTCATGGAATCCCCCGCTTGATAATTCAAGATGCCCCGACCCATGGGGCAGTTTTTTGCTTGGCATCCCATTTGTGCCAAAATGGATAAATTCCAAATACTTTCCAATGAATTCCAAATCATCTTCTCATGTTAAGATTTTGCAGCTTCTGCCAATTAACGGACAACAAAATGTAGCCACTTTTTTGTGGAAACACCAAACTTAATTCCTTTTTCCATGTAGACAGACAAGACATGCAGAAGTTTGAATGTCTGGATTCAAGCACCTGCCTCCAGTGAACAGTCAAAGAAATAAAGGATTGTCGTACATGTCGTACTCTCTTGTTGGTTCTTTTCCCTCGAGTTGCTGACCCTCACAACCATGCAAGATGTTCCTTGATGGCACAAATAAAACACCAACAAATTGCTGAGGTTTACGTCGATCTGGTTGTCGAGTGCGTTCTAGGTGAAATTTACACAACTTACATATATTGTGTGGGATCAGATGAGAATTAAGGCTGGTATTGTTTATAGCTCCTGTGGAACAGAGAAATTCCAGTTTCCATGGCGACAGCCCTTGCAAAACAGAGCCTGAAAACCTATTCTGACATTTATTTGCCTCAAAAATGACCTCATTCCTCTGTCTTCCAATTACCCCATGAAGAACTTAATCACAAGATGATCTTAGGATGAGAGGAAGACTAAATTGGAGCTGCGGGGTGGCACGCTTCATCAATAAAGAATAAAAGCAATTTTGTTGAAACCTCTCCAAAGGCAAGTGAGCAGTAGCTGCTCGGTCGACATCAGCCCTCGATATATTAACCCTGTCTTAATTGCAAATGTCTCCATTTACTTACACAATGTTCAAGCTTGTTATTAATAAACTAGCAAGTACCCGTGGTATTTGGTAATTGCGAGTTTGGCCGAGGATGGAATCCATGGCCCGGGTGGAATAAGTGCACCAAACGGATGCAGTAGGGAGAATTCAGAAAGCAATCGAATAACATTGCTGAAAACTGAAATTGTGACCAAAATAAAGTTCTGTTCCGAATTAAACTACCTGTTGCATCAGGATATGGTATATTCTATTCCCGGGATTCTATTACCATGCCAAATTTCGAGGCAAACAAAGCTTCCAAGTTTGGCTTTATTGAGCCGCCTTCCATTTAATAGGCCTAGGCTATAGCCTATGACTGCCATATTGTACGTCTTCTGTTGACAAGTATCTTTTGGGCATCCTGTATTTCCAGAGAAAACGGGAATGGCAATTAAATTTCCCTTCAAAGAAAGAGATTTGATTTGGAAAAATGTCATATAAAGAAGCAGACATATGTTGGTTCAGAGATTTTAGCCGTCATGTATTTTTATCTCGCATTGTGTCTCAGCTTAAGAAGAGTCAAGTATGAGAGGTGCAGCCTCTCTTCCTCCAAGGGGATGCAAAACATAGGCACGACACGTCATCCCATCCGATGATTAAATTGAGATTGTTACCTCAAGAACCCAACTACATGTTGTTGACCAACAGTGGGACTCTAAGGTCTCCTCACGATCACATTGGCGAATGGAATGGCAGTACCTAAGGATTTCTTTTATTTCAGTCACGTCTGCCTGTTGTAGGATGAGGTGGAAACATAACTGACATGGGAGCGTATAATTTGGAGTTTTTTTATTGCTGAGGGATGTCGTAATGACAATTGCTTAAAGGAAATTTCTCGTGTGCCACAGTTTGCATCCAGTGCATCTGTCGAGGATTTTGTTTAAGGACACTTTGTCAATATATCTGCACCAATATGGCGATCAATTACATTTGTATTTTAACTCTTTCTTGACGCACTCTGTTACATGTACTATAAGATGACGTATTGCCATTCAGTCGAGTCAAGTATAGTTCTGATAAATTCCAAAGGGCAACACCAATCAAATACACAGGGATGGCACTACCCACTTGCCAAATCGCCATAGGCTATTTCACGTCTGATTTGGCTGAAACTTCAACCACTTGGCTAAATTTTTCAACCGTTACTAAAAATCCATTAGAAATGAAATTTGAACTAAACGGTGGCTTGGCCAATGATTTGGCTAAGTAAGATGTGACAGAAGCTACCTCCACCGCGGATACACAGAAGACGCAATGATAATGTACTGCCCGTTGATTTCCTTCAAGCTCCAGACAGGAAAAGGGTCAATCGAAAACGTTGTCCACTCGGTCATTTCATTTCCACTTTGTCTCGTGTTCAACACTGAAGATTTCACACTGATGTGGTGTTGTACATTCCATCGCATACGACCCACCAGCGCAGACAGCAACATGTACTGCTAAATAGCAATTAACGGACAATTACTATGAGAACAGTAGGGTTTTTTTTGTTTTATTGTAATCGATTTGTTACATGCCTCACATGTAATTGCCAAGTCTAGACCAGCTCATTTCAACTCTTTTAGGATTGTCACCATTTCCTCATATTTGCATTGATGAAACGCACAATGTTGGTAGGGCGTCATTTATTAATAATTGTTCACCCCTTAATGCCCAATAGCTGTTTTCCAGACGGTAACCTCTGTTCCTGCTTTTAAAGGGTCTTTTTTTAGATATTCCTCTTGAAATGTAGAAAAGATGTTTTGTCCGCTATACCTGTTTATCCAATACTCCCATCTCTATTGAAGCAAAACATCAAATGGTAATTTTGGTGAGTGGGTAACACCCTGTCAAAATGGCGGTCCGTGCCTGTCTTTGTACAGCGCCAGCGGATGGGGCGGCAAAGACGGAAACCAGTGTGACCTCTCTACACTTCACTCTATCCGAACAGTAATTACTACCCCTGCTCTAGCCTATGTCAGAGTAGCAAGGTCACAAGCCGTTGCCAACACTCAAGCAGCTATTCAATCATAAGCACGGCCTTGTGTCATTTTTTTCATATCTCATGCATAATAATCACCAAATCATGACTCACATCTCAAGCCAATCACCGTGATTGAGAAGCCTCTTGTCCTGACATGATATGTTGAAGATGGTGGCAGTGGTCAAAGACGAGAGGCTGAGAGTCATCAATTGATGGATGGCAGAGCTGTGTTTTTACCATTTTTTTCGAAGTCTCACATTAAAGGGACCTTATGGGCAGCTAGCTATTAGGCTAATATGAGTGCGCTCACTTCATCACCGGTGGTGTTAGCAACTGACAACCTGTGGATTTGGGCTCAAATGTTGATGTTTAGTGTATTTCACATGTCAGAGTTAAGATTTTCATGCCAACTGATCGGTGTAATCAGCACATCAAAATGAGGAGGCTGCCTGTAGGGTCCCTGTGACTCATCAGCACCCAGGTTCGATCATCTTGTGTGGCAGTATTCTAAAATTCTTAGGAATGAATTCAAAAGAATTTGAAGAAACATTCTTCAGATGGTTGATAGGGACAACCTTTCTTCAAATATTTTTCAATCAATACCTTTAGGATATGAGAAAACTGCAACAGAAGATGCCGTCTGCTGAACTCTGGGGGCAGATGAGTTAAAAAGAGATCAGGGAGTAGGCCTACACAATTCACACAGAAATGCTGAGAATGACATGCCATAAATTTCCATCAATAACAGCTTAGATTGTCCTTTGGCAGCAATCGACTCTGTAATTCTATGCCTCATTCAATTTGTTCACTCACAATTTTCCCACGTCTTGGATGCCACAAGTCAATAAAAGTAAATTACTTTTGGCTTTGAGATTTCTGTGATCAACATTGTGTAAGACTTCTACATGATCTCCCTTGTGCTTCAGGCTCTCTTTCCTGTTTTCTCAGCAGCAATCTCAGTCATGTTGAATTAGTCGTCTTCTGGTTCCATAATAATCTAATTTAGCTTTTAGCTTTGATTGCTGTTGTCTGCAAATTTTTGGACTTTAGCTCAGGGTTGACAGAATTTTTTCCCAGCATCAATGGTTGTCACTCTGCAGCAAATCCTTGAGTCTGCTTAGGATGGTTTGTAGACATGTGCGAGTGGTATTTCTCTAAGAGGTTCAATTTAGTTCTGGTAAGGTTATTTGGGGGTATAAAAAATGACACTAGTGGTACGCTGGTAATAGTGTGGATTTGAGGATATACGATAAGTGTAACGACTATGATTAGCAAACCGCCATTATCCGTTGTTCTCTCCCTAACCGTGCACGATCGAAACCGCCCTAATTATGTTGCGTATACTGAGTTGCTGAGACTGCCACTGCCCTGCAACAAGTTGGCTGTAACCCGATCCATGTAGGGCAAAATTACCTGGGATTTTTAGACGAGACACGGATCAACTCTGAGCGACCTTCTGCGTGGCAGCCATATTCAAACTTGGTTGCCAAGAGATACGGGTGCCAGTTCACGTGACCTGAGATCTTGAGGTACAAGAATATTTATCCTGCAGGTTCTATTGATTCAAATGTACATAAACGGCCATTAGCTGGTCATTATTGACTGAATGTTGCAAGCGTATTCAAATCAGCCCCGGAATGGATTTGGCAGGTGTATCTCGCATAGTTCTGTGATTAAGGAGCGATAGTCCTGGTTTGCAAAGGTCTCATAGCTCAGCTCGCTAAGCCTCTCGTGTGATGTCAATCCAATTAACATCCATCCATCACCCACATGGGAAGGTTGAGGTGATTTGGTGCATTTGAGAGGCATTCTGATTTTCGCCCCTTAGCCCAAGGGCTTTTCGGTATTGTTGTCACGCATGATGACTGCCTGTGTGCCAGTTGGTCCACCTGTCTGTCTGTCTGTCCGTCCACAATTTGCATCATTCCTCGCATTAACCTTAGTGAACATAGTGAATGATAAAGAATTAGCACACTCTATTAACAGTCCATTCACATGAAGGCTGCACAACCCAAGATTTCTTCCATCACCTCAGAATCAGCATGAATGATGAACGAGGCTCATGAAGAACTTGTGGAGTGGCAGGAATGAGTAATGAAGATTATCAAAGAATCCATGAGTCACTGTCATCAACCAGAATCAACAGACAGCGTGTGTGTGTGTCGGGTGCAGGCACGACGAAAGTGGCTTGGAAATTACGACGACATCGTCTGGGCTGTTGCTGTTGTTGCTCACTAAGTGACCCATATACATGTATTCATGTCAGATTTGATCGTTTCCAATCGATTGTGGAGCCCTGTCTTTTCCAATCCTTTTCATCCTGGTATATGTTAGGGTGATTTGTATGTAGATACATTTATGTCTGAGGTAAACGAGATTGTTTTTGAGATATTCGGGAGGGGGCAACTTTTTCGGATGCGTATGTGTATCTTGCTTTGAGTTCACCTCAGTGGGAAAACGAATTGCAGCTCGGAAGGCAAATTTTGTTTGCTCGTCTGGGTAAAGTAGGTTTGAAACTCGATTGTATAAATTTTTGCATCATTTTTTACGTCTGTGCGTTAGGCCTAACCTTTAGAAAGTCATTTTGTTATTTTGGAGACATTTGAGGCAGAAGTTGCAAGAATCGATGGCTAACTGTAGACTAGACTGGTTCCCTGTCCCATGTAGGCCTACATACTGCACACTCACATGCAGCATACATGGCTTAAATGCATGTGCTCGAGATTTTTTGGCGACACCTCAAGTTGCAACTTCCTCAGCTCCCTCCCATTC
>NMRB01001638.1:0-38377 GCA_002633025.1 Notospermus geniculatus | reverse complement strand
TATAGATGGTGTTGCGTACGCAGCGCCATCTACACGGTGGCCAGCGAAACCAGGCTAGTGGGCATTGCAAATCATTGGAAGTTTCTTCCTGCATTTTATTCGCTTAAGGGTAAAAAAATGTAATGCCACCCGCTTAAGGGCCACCCCCATGTCATTTTCAACACTTCCTGTGAAAATGGTGCCATTTCGATCAGAAACCACGGAGGAGTTCGTGTTCGAAGTTAAAGCGCCACCGTCAATTATAATATAGATGGTAATGACACTGAGAGGATACAATTATGTATTTCGTATTTTTCACCCAACTGCAACTGTTACTGTGAAGTACATAAAGTCTTGGTGTGTAAGAACAAATATTACGGTATTTTGAAACCACACACCCCAAAATACATGTATCTGGAAATTCTTTCATAAGCCAGTTTGAGAACAGATCAGAAGCATATAAGGTTCAGTTCAGTTCATTTACACATAAGTAGCTTTATTTATGAAAGCATAGAAGGTCACATGATTGTTGTATATATATTTTCCTCGAGTCACAGCTTGATGTTATGACTGGAAGATTCTTCAGCATTCATTCTAAAACCTGGACACTAGGATCTTCACCTTGTTCCAAAACTTCCCTTTTCCACCAAAACCTCCTGTACTTCCTGCAGACAATCAGCTGAGCGCCAGGCCCTTGGGCCTCTTGTTTTCTTTCACAACCATGAGACGGAATCCCTAGAAGTTTAGCGAACCCACTGCATGCACCGAAGCCAGGAAAACAGGAAGGTCAGACTCTCTCTTTGGACGTTCGCCTTTTAAGATCATCAGAGTTTCTTTTTTAGCAATGTTTAATTTTCTTCTTTTCATCTATTTTTTTCAATTTCTTTATGTAATAGGATCATACATGTATTATTTAGAAAAAAATATCCCACAATTAATGGTTAACGTCATTGATATGATAGAGTATTTGAAAATCTAAGCTGTCTATAGTGACTTAGTGGAAGCAACTTGTCAATCAATCTGCCAATAAAATGTCAGCAGACGCGGCTAGGGATCAATGCCAACAAATCTGGATGCCGATCTGTATTGTCAGAAAATCTGTAGAGGAACAATTTGTGTGAGATATAAGGAGTGATTCTGTTGCTGGAGCAACAGAAGTTCGGGGTCACCAATGCACCACCAAACGTCGCTATTTCATATTATTTTCCCTGGACAATCTCGTACCCAGAGATAATTGCGCTCGGCCGAGGTTGGATGTCGCTACACTAATCTCTGGAGACTGCTGGCTACTTCACGCAATTCGTGTGATTTGTAGAGTATTGCGATTTTAGACCGCAGGTGCATTGAAATAATTGCAGTATAAAATATTACATGTATACACAAAAATGTCCTTATAAAGCTTTTTATGAGGGATCTGTTGCATTTATTAAGGAAAAACAAAGCACTACTTGGAGTACCAAATAAACGTGCGGTGAAACGGTCAAAAATTAGTATATAATATTCATGCGCCGTCGCGACATCCAACCTCGGCCAAGCGTAACTAATCCCTGGGTACGAGATTGCTGGTCAATTTCTGCAGCCATTATTGAAGCTGACACATCTTTTTTATAATTTTCTACCGAACCATCTTTTTCGTATAATTTTTTTACCAGTTATTGAATGTCAAAAATGTGATACCCATTGAAATCTACACGACAACCATGGAACGCTTTCAAAATAACTGAAGATATTTCATTTCTAGACACCCTTCAATTCACCAGTGTATTTAATTAAATTCTTTTCTTTTGTAACTCTTGTTTATAACTTCGGTGGCCCAGACATTAATGAGACATTCGTGAGACTACCGACAGATATTTCTTTTTCAAATTTACATGCAATTCTCTCTGTAATGATTGTTTTCTGGCGTTGCACATCAACGTAACGAAGACCTGTCTCATTTCGCACGATTTGCGAGACTAATGAGTCCTTCTTCAACTCCATTGCGGAAAATTAGAATAGAGTAATGAAAATGAAGCCAATATTTGACATGTTCAGACTCGCTGAAAATGAAAAGCGATAAATTTTCTACAGGAGAATGTGTTGAGAGAATCAATTGTAAACAACCACAGTATTGAAATGACTTAGCATGCTCAGTCCCGAACAGCTTCATAGTTGAAGAGTGATTTAAAGTGAAGCTGAGTTTCAGGAATGAAGTGACGTTTTTATGTCTTTATCAAAATTGGTGTTGAAACTAGATGTACATTTACTACTGATAAGGGAGTAAGAAATACATGTAAAAGTGGAAAATAAGAAGTGGGAAATTTCGGCACTTTTACGCGGATTTTTCAATGTCTGAAATTGGGGTAATTTTTTCCCATTTTGAGAAATATCGCACGAAAAATCACACAAAATGTCATGTCATTTTAAGAAAATATCAAAATGGGAAAAAATTCTATCCTGATTTGAGAAATTGAAAAGAGAGAACACCAGCAGATGGCACTTCGTCTTCGGATATTATTGGCTTTTAAAATAGTCGATGAAAACATCCTTTACAGTGCTGATGTACCAGTCCCACCTATGATAGAGTTTCAGCGATACTAGGTTTCATTTTACTCTCCATTAGTGCAATTGTTACCCATCTTACCTTTGTCTTCATCAAGAGTATACCTGGAGATCAAAGACATTGTCTCCATGAGACGGGGGTCCATTTCATCAATTGAAACCTGCAGGTGTCCTTGGTGTACTATAATGGTGACAAAGATAGTGCTGACTTCAATCAGACTATAGCGAAGGGTCTTCAGTTGTTCTCATCCTTGAAGGGTGCTCAGGAGATTTATGTCTCCAGTGGTGTTTGCCATGGATTCTTTATAGTAACCAGCCATTCACTTGAAGGCTGCCAGAGTTGTGCAACATTTACGAAGACCCCCCAACAAATTTGTTGCAGAAATACCGGTAGATCCTCCCACAACTCATACATCATTAGGTATTATCTGAGCCACTGGCCCCACTGCACCTTGCACCCCTCTGGTTGTAAGTGGCCCATTTCAATCCCCTATAGCAATCAACATCTTTGATTTTTATTCTCATTTACTCTGTAAGCTGCAAGATGCCTTGTTTTCACTGCAGATGGTAGCACAATGGTGAACCTAACTACGATAGAGGGCAGCACACCGAAATTCGGTCCTATACAATGGACCCCTTTTGTGTGGGAAATTGATCAGGACCGGGATGTCAGTTTCATTTCAATAGTTTTAACCACTAGTGACACCTATTGAGGCAGTGGGCTAGGGTCCCCATTCTTGTTGGTACAGTACAATGAATTAGCAATAACATTTGGTTCTGTGCTGTGAGCTAAGGCTGAACCAGCATTCATAATCACCAACACTGCATCCACATCCCATGAAATTGCTACATTAGGTGAACTAAATGGTTCTTTCTACATATCCGCTCCTTTAATCAGAGAGACGAGAAAATCAAGTACTCTTCAAGTATGTTCATAGCAACACTCGTACCAGCAGGAGGTTGCAAGCACAAGCACAAATGGGACATCGCTTTAATCACAGGCAAATCTCCTCATGTTATTGGGGTTCTTTGCCCAAGCATATGTGTGGTATGAAAGAGTGATACTTATGGTATAATGAGTCCAAATTAACGAATTTTAACACTACGGGTTCAGCGCATATCCTGCTGTCTTTTTGCACCATCCGCGTCGTTTTGGAAATATGCTATCCATTTGATGTCACAGCATTAGCCGTGGTTACACTACATAAAATCCTCGGGGTTTTTGCGGTCACACCTACATGTATGAATTGCCGGGCTTCCAGAAACCCGTGTCTGAAAAACACAGGTTTTTGAAACACGGCAATGTCGCCGTGCTAATCGAAATCTCCGTGTTTTCGTTAGTTCTTTGCACGGCTACAGATGGCGCAGCCATTAAGTGACGTCGTTTTCGCGCCTCCAACAATGTGTACCAATACAGAAATGACCGAAGAGTCAGTGCATGCAGCGCACCTGTCGCCGGGCAACTTAATTACAACGTGGTAGGGTGACCTCTCGCCGGGATTTTCGTACACACGGGTTTGACACGGGTCTGGAAAAACACGGGTATTTTCAACAAGTGTAACCTTAGCATGTAATTCTGCTCAACGTCAAAGGACATCAAATTGGGAAGAAAAAATGTGGATTCATGCTCTGTCGATGAAGATGAAGATGCAAAAATAATTGTTCATTTGTCACAATACAAACCAAGAACGTTATGTCTTACAGTGGACATAAGAGTGGGATTGAAATCTAATACAACGTGGAAGGTTAATGCCCGTTCCAAGAATGGTTCGCCCTTCACAAGAGAAACGGGTTGCATGTTTAGGGTTCATGCTTAAAACGTCCCCTCCACCATTTTTTAATCTTTTGATCAATTTGATTTCAGTTTTGATATCGGATACAGGATCATGCATCTGACTACCAAGGGTTGTGACATCGCTCCGCCCTCCGACTACGCTCGTCTCATCTCATGTCCAGAAGCCCTTTTTATAATTCCTTATGGCAGGTTCTTGAAGACCTAATACTAATACTACCCCTACCCATATGAGCAGAAACTGAAAAATCAGTGTCGACAGAAAAACGCGTCACGCCAGTAAAAAATGGTCAAACAAGACAACATTTATATGTCTGTGGAGCATATGGATGCATCTAGATGACGTAGGTGGATATTTGACCATAACATGTGTGGATAGAGAATGGTAATTGAAAAAAGTGTTAAAAAACCTAAAAATTAAGCATTTTTTCACAATATTTTACAATTTAGAACATACGTTAGTAATTAAGGTACATCTATATTATAAGAGAGAAGGCTCATTTTTTGTCTCGCTCCTTCTGGAGATTGGGCATCATACAAGTCATGAATGGTGGTGTGATGTGTTGGCCAGGTATCAGTCTGTGTTTATAGCAAATAAAAATCAGAAAAAAATTGGTTCCAAGATGGTTTTGACAGGGAAATCTTTTGGTGACCTGGAATTCTATTTATACACTGTGGAGGGATTCCCCAATTGTAAAAGTGTTAAAAAACCTAAAAATTAAGCATTTTTTCACAATATTTTACAATTTAGAACATACGTTAGTAATTAAGGTACATAATTTATATACCGGTACGTGTTTTTGCAAACCTCCAGAATTTTAAATGCAGGAGAAAATGTTTCATTAGGGAGGTTTCGCAAGCGCCCGGTTAGGCCATACGACGACGTTTATCTATTGTTTGGGTATACCCACACAATAGATAAACGTCGTCGTAGGGCCTAACCGGGCGCTTGCGAAACCTCCCTATTAACTGGGGATTCAATGGCTGGTACTAATAATAGTTAGGAAGTTCCTGTTCATCATCAATAAACGTTAGGAAAATAAGAAATGTTTTACTTAAGATTTGCAATGGCCAATGTACATGTAGATGTACTGCAAAACTTGAAGTAAAAGCATTTGCTACCATGAATATCAGCCATTGTCTTCTCCACTTGTAAGTATAGGACATGACAGAACATGGAAAGGTGACACTCAGTTGCTAGGTTTTAATAACACTGCGCGTGGTTAGTCTGTTGGGAAGATGCATACACCAGGAGCCGTACATAGGCGTATACACCCATTGAGATCATGCATATCATGTCTTAAAAGGCCACTTAGTATAACTCGCTATTCAGTCCATAAAATTCTGATGTGCCCCAATAAAAACACCCTCCCAACAACAAGACCGTAGGACGGGTAACTTTGCTAGTAATTTATATACCGGTACGTGTTTTTGCAAACCTCCAGAATTTTAAATGCAGGAGAAGATGTTTCATTAACTGGGGATTCAATGGCTGGTACCAGGAATTTATCAGCCATTGTCTTCTCCACTTGTAAGTATAGGACATGACAGAACATGGAAAGGTGACACTCAGTTGCTAGGTTTTAATAACACTGCGCGTGGATAGTCTGTTGGGAAGATGCATACACCAGGAGCCGTACATAGGCGTATACACCCATTGAGATCATGCATATCATGTCTTAAAAGGCCACTTAGCACTTCACGTTGCACAGACATTTGTCGATAATGAATCCATGGTTATACGTAGTGCAATGATAAAGCCAACATTGATTAATGAAAATGCACTGGATGTCATTTACAGGCAATTTCCTATCCGTGAAGAGAGATTTTGGCTGATGGGAATTACAAAGCACACGCTGAGTGTCTAAGAATGTGCAGCAAGCAGTGCACAGTGTAACTGCACCGAGTTTTATTCAATCAATTTCGGAACACTCTTCATTACAAGTAAATTCCATTTGGTAACAACATAAACCCTTATTTCGCCACTAAAAACAAAATAAATACTTTTTTCCACAAATTCAGTTTTTGTAATCAATTGTGTTGACAAGGCTCTTGAATTATAAATGGCCGTAATACGCAAAGCGTCACATTATGTACATTACACGTAATGCATGTGTAATGTAAATATCATTCCAAAATTAAATGGATGATAAAGGTATGATCCTCCTGTCGGGGAAAAAATGATTACAGAAACATTAACCGGCCATGATAGCGATGGAACGTGGTACAAAGTATTCTGAAATTGGTTGAGAGAATTTGAATGACTAGCTGCCAAAATTTAGACCAATCTCACTGCTTGGTGACAACAGCGATTCCACGACCGGTCCTTGTGGACTTTCAACTCACTATAGCTTGATAGCATCAACAGTGGCGCTGGTACTGACCAGGGGGTATGCCAACACCTCTGTGTACTTACGCAAAACATTACGCTAGCATTATGCATGTACAGGGGGAGTGAAAAAAATGAAAAAGGATGAGCTCTTGTGTATGGACCACTTGGAGCTACATTATTATCCCTGATCAGACAATGTGTTTTGTGCCTCGGCTGAAAGAGTTGAGTTTGTTAATGGCAAATAAAAAATGTATAATTGCATTTTCAACCAATATCTGTCAAACCCAACCAGTTAGCGTGTAGAGTGGTTGTGTTTTTTTTATAAATGAAAAGCCACCGAAATCACTAATGGTTTTCCTTTTGAAATGGCAATACATGTATTTTAGTATTCTTATATATATTCTGGATCCTATTCTTTTTCGACATACGCCTTTATATAGAGGAGCACCACCGTACAACAAAAATAACATTTTGTTACTGATGTTTGGTACCGCGGTATGCTGGTAGTCCTTTTTTCTTCTTCCTGTTGCTTAAAGCGAACTGGTCGCGCCAGTCATGGTGTCTGAATGGAGAATCAAACGCCGCCATCTTGAATCCATTTATACTTAACTCACTTCAGGGATTTATTTCCTACTATTAAAGAACATAGAGCATATCTGCAGAACTGCTGTGGCTTTGCTACCTTCAAATAGTATTTAGAACATGTATAATCCACTAAAATACGAAATTTGTAATTTTGAAATTGTGAATTTCGTGGACCACGAAATTATTCTTAGTGCTATTTTTTACTGCCACGACTACCTCTCTTTAAGGGGGATTTCCTACATTGTGCCATTTACTTTTTATCCTTGGGTCACAATTCCATCTATCATACCAGCCAGGCTGACTATTTTTGCCTTTACCGTGTCATTATTTCCATATTCAGTTGGGATGAGTCAGCCGCCAAGATCATGAAGTCGGCTATCAACAGTTTTTGTCCCGGGGCTATCCTATTAACGTAAGGAGAGAAAGGTCTGGACATGCATCACAATCAGCCAGCAGCGTGATGGCACTCCTTCAAGGAATGGGATGGGATGACTGCTCCATCAAAACAGCAGGATAAATTGCCTGAATGCTATACAGTTCTTTATCAACTTGCTTACTGAATAACAAACTACAATTGACAAAAAAATATATGGTTTATATCAAATGTTCTGCTTCCAAATGATCTGGTTGCAGCCAGTAATAGACACAAATACGTTGATTTCTTGTATTTTTTTTCATGGAATAATGTTCCTGTATTCAAATCAGTTTGTTGAGGATATGTGCAAAAAGATAGATGTACCATATTTCATTTGTACCAAATACAAGTAATATGCAGTTTGAGTTAAAGCAGCTATCTCGCTTTATGGGCTGTAATTTAAAACAGCCCTCTAAAAACCCGGCTGTTTAGTGTTGTATAAGATGTAACACTTTTGAAGAAAGAAATTGTTTGATAAACAACATCCCGTTAATTATGGCCTATTCGTTTACATATACAATTTTTAATAATCCTGATGAGGGATTACGTAAAAAAATGAAAAAAACTCGTTTTTGAAACCCCTGCAACGTATGAGTAAAAAAGTGTTACCTCTTGGACACACTTTAATCATCACACAAAAAACCAAATTGTCATTTATAAGTATCAGTTAAAATATTAGTTTTACATCTTATTGATTTCGAGCCGATTATATTTCAGTGCGAAATTCGTTGTTCCAGTTTAATTCTGACCTATATATCAAATCTACTTTGTCACATTTCATTTTTAGCACATCAGTTATTTCAGTTGTCAGGGAGAAACATCCTTTGGCGAATTCAATTTTGCTGATGAACAAAACCATCTTTCAAAATATACAAGGGACATTGATGTTTATCACATTATAACCCGGCATATATGAAATATAGTAATGATAAGTGAAATATGCTCACATTAGAATAGATGCCATTAATATATATGAACGCTCCTGTGATGTCAATTAATACATCAGAAAATAGATATTTATCGTCTGCTGGGAAATGGTTTATTGCCTTTTTAGATTTTTACCAATGGCACTGGATTCAGTTGTTTAGGGAGAGACTATATTCAGTAGTGTTTTCTTCAACCAATCGTTGTAAAAATCCAAAAGTCACAACGTATCATTCAGCATAATCCTTATTCATAAAACTACTTAAGTCTGAGTGTGATACTTACCCTTTGTTCAACACAAAAGATAAGTATCACACTGTCTTTGACTTAAGTATGCTTATGAATATGGACCCGTCTGCAAACATAATGACATCATTGCAAACTTTCAAAAAAGAAGACAAGACTTGATAATACTGTAAATATGATGCTTCAGGTAAATTTTGTATCAAAACATGATGTAGATCGAATTTGAGACTTCCAAACATCTCCCATGGTAAATATAGCTGGAGTATTACAATGCAGCTTCGAATTCTTTGTGGTTTGTTTGCATCCGTTCACGATTCCTAAAGCAATTTAAGATCAATTGAAGCAGAAAACGATTCCCTTGATGTCGACTTAGATTGGCTCAATCAGATTTGCAGTGTTGATCCATCTACTCTGCCTTGATGGCAAACGAGTGATTGAGGAGAGCAACATCATTAAGAACTGGAGGTCCCCCCCCCCAACTAAAGTGGAGTTACATGTATTTTGAGGACGAAGGCATCGTTTGGGGGGGGCAGGACCACAAGAAAAATCAGTCCCAAATGTTTTGCCTTAGTCTTAAGGGCATCTTTCAAATGAGAACAACTGGTCATATTTAGGCCTACTTATCGCAGTGTTCATTTTCCCATTCCCATTGCAGCCTTAATAAATGAGTGCATGACTACATGCACTTTAAACAATACAACCTATTGGTCCATATTGTGTACTAACGCAATGGACAACATGATTAATACGCTATGAATACTCCGACAGTATCAGACCGACATTTATATCAAACCCATGACTGCCTTCATCAGTTAATTATTCATAGCACCTGAACGGGGATGGACTACATAGTGATTGAAGTGATGAGGTCTGTCGATGGTCGTGTATAATGATGAACTACAAAAACAGGATTGCCATCAGCGTAGTCTGTGGACATACCGTAGTCTCAGGACAACAATGATGTGATGTTTTGGGCTGATGTGGCTGAGCTAAACAAATTCAGAATCTAAGGATGACTTTTTGGAAACATATATGAAATCAACAGTTTGAACAGTGAACGAGGGGATGATGTTGTTAGGAGCCTTGAAAGGTTTTAAAAGTGGCCATTCCGTCTGTTTAGCAAGTGGCAGCTCCCGGCTTCGAATCCCAGGCCATATGGGATTTATCATCCCTGGCTCTGAAAACCGTGCATGGGACAATGAGTTGTGCTGCCTTGTACCTTGTGCCTTTGCAAGGGCAAGTAAAAGACCCCATCCAAGTGAGGAACATAAGTAGCTTGAGGTGGCCTACTCTGTACTACCAGGGCCAATAATGCTTTGGCTTTGACCCTGATGGGAAAATGTAATACTGTACATGTACATGTACATGTACAATACGATGTTATTGGATATCGCAATACGAAGACTAAGATCTGAAATGTATGAGGTTTTGAACAGTGATGGAGTAGATGAGTGTGATGTAAATTGCACTGCCTAAAGCAGTTCCTGAAATCAACAAGGTTGGCGCATTGACTTAAGCCAGCAGCAAACCAGGCAATATGGCAAGCGATTTGCTTGTCATCGAGCAAAATCGGCTGTTGACACCAGGTGTGCGCTGGGACAGCGATCCATGGAATATTCTAGCCAGAGATGGGCGTCCATTGTCAAACATTACCAATGATATCGCCTAGTCTGCGGTGGCTGCAGAGAAGATCGGCGGCGATTAGATTGCTTGTGTGCTGGCTTACAAGCTGGAAGGTCAGACATGTCAGATGCGGACATTATTCAGACTTTCTCTGCAAATAAATTAGCGTTAAATGGAAGAAGGAAATTAATGAAGGTCGTCAAACAGGGAAAAGTGTCGTGAAATGAGTTTGGACATACACGCTTCATCATCCTAGAGTGAACATCCTCAAAATAACCACTCAGAGATCTGGCATTGCTCAACGACATACAAATCTCATTAACCCTGACTAAGTACTTTATAGGGATACCTCTTGGGCAATCAATGCTGGCTTCATCGCAATAGTGGAGGGTCACAGTGTCAACATGGACCACCTTTTGTATGACCCTCCCTAAACTGGTCATCATGGAAAATGGCCAATTTGGCAGGCATTACTCCAATCTTGAGTCTTGTTGGCAACTACAGTTATCTGGTCCAGGCCCTGGGGTCCATCCATTCATTTCTTCTCCGGATCTCTGGATGTTTTCTGGTTACTGGCTTGGCAAGTGCAACTGCATTAACTGGTAGGCCTACCTTGTGAATGAGCACTTCAGTGCTGACCGTGTTTTGACAGGACGACCCAGCCTACATTTCTAAACCTCTGTTGATGAAAATCCCTTTATCTCATGAGGAGATACTGTTCCATATTGTTGGTTACTCGTGTATCAAGTAGTCCTGACACATTCGGAGAAACATCTCATGGATAATTCACGAAGCTTACTAATGGTATGACCAACTGGCGTCACTGCCCGAAGATATGCGCTATTGAGATGTTGGCCGATACGTTTCTCCACCCCGAGGAGCAGATCAATCACTCGATAGTGTTCACACAGGAAATCATTGCCAACACCATGCCTCTGTGGTTGCAACTGATATGTGGCCATTCTCATTTAGTGACTGATAGGATTTGTGTTGGTGAAGCCCGTCTTCATTGTCCTGGTGATTCCTGGCCAAATGTATCTTTCGGGGGCGACAGCACAGAAAGTCCAGTTTCGTGCTTTCGTTGCCTATTGCCGGTTTAGTTAAGGCAAAAATGCGTTACATGTATAGAGGCTATGCACGTGACGTCATCAGCGAGGTGACGCCATGTTGGATGGAACGTTGTGACATGCTGACGCAGTGCATCTGTCCATCCGTCCATTTTCCATCCAACACGTGGCGTCATACCCATTGATGATGTCATTTGATGACGTCAGTGCATAGCCTCTATATCTAACTGCCAATAGGCGCCAGTGGCACTGTCGGGCTTTCTTTGCAGTTGGCCGTCTTTACCACATAAGGAACTCTGTCTTTATCAACACCTGTGCTTCTTGTATGCTTCTATTAGTGCATGAGCCAGACTCTGGATTTTAGAGTTTGACTACCAAAAAGGTGACCAGATCCAACATTGATTTTTGGTTAGGCTGGTACCTGAAGGGTACAAAAAATTATGATGGACTTTTGTTTGACAATTTTTGTACTGGAGTGGCGCGTTTTTCTGTCGACACTGATTTTTCAGTTTCGGCTCATTTGGGGTAGGCTGGGGTAGTATTAGATCTTCAAGAACCTGCCACAATGAATTATAAAAAGGGCTTCTGGACACGAGATGAGGCTAAATTGATATCAAAATTAATTTTGCAACGACAAATTGATACTTTTATACCCGCGGATTTTATGTTGTGTAACCACGGCTACTACAACCTCGTTCCCAGGGGTCATTCGCTTTCTGACAATATGGCAGTCACGATGTTGTTTGCTTTCTTCAGCAAGAACGTCTAATGATACTTGAAGCAGAAAGTTTTCATGGCAAGTGCCCACTTCTGCAGTGCACTAGAAGTACTAAGATGCTAAGTGTTGGAGTGCACGGGGAGCAGTTAGGATCTGCTGAGAAGCATCTAAGCAGCTCTTCACAAGCAATAGCACAAGAAGGATGAGAATTGGTGGTTGTCTGCAAGTGCGGGTACTAAGAAAAGCAACCAAGCACTGCTCTTAGAAGCAGTCATGGTGCTTTTGGGTCGGGGGACTAAAACTTATCACCATGGACCGATTTCACAAAGCGCGTTTAAGACTTAGACGCGTGTAACTTCACTAAATGCACACATTTCCACCATGCATTTGACGAAGTTACACGCGTCTAAGTCTTAAACGCCCTTTGTGAAATCGGCCCCATATCTTTGCTTTTATCATCAAGTAAAGATGGCGTTTTACCTGCCTTTCTTTCAATGTAATATCACCTCAGTGCAATTTGCAGGCAGGTCCTTGTTTTGGTGTAGATACCATAATCAAAGATTTTCAAACTGTCTCCACACAACATAGGACTGACTTACTATAGATCGTTGCAGATTGAGAACAACTTCATCAGGCTGAACCCATGCAGTCATGGGGCAGTTTCATCTCAGTGATAGTTGAGGCAGGTGTAACGTGTTTTTTCTCTTGTAAGTCGCCGGCCAACATTGACGCCCAACGTCGGTTTTGCAAACTTTTCAAGTCGAAAACTTTGAGATTCCGCATCCTCCCACAGCAGTGACCTCGCTCCTCTTCATCCACTTACTTTGTGTGCGAGTGTACGAAGAGGAGCGAGACCAAAGCCCTGCTGTGGGAGGATGAGATTCCACAACGTGTTTGCCACTGAGTAGATGATTCCCACGTTTTTTAACGCTCATGATCCCAAGGTTCCAATTTATTCACTGGTAAGTTTCATTAATGGAACTCACCAGCGACTGAACAACAGCAGTATGGGTTAAAAAGCGCATGCGTGGTCAAATTCTCGTAATTCTTAATTAATTTCATGGATCTATAGAGATGCAGCTATTATATGGTTCTTTTTTGGCTGCCACAGCACCAGCAAGCCTGGCACCATAGATCTCTTGGTTTCACATTGAGAAACTAAAACTGACTGGTCAGCTTGATATATTGTTCTTTCTTTATTGCTTCTCGACAACATATTTGCCACGGATATTGTTGTTTGCTTTCTGCTGGAGTGTGTTCTCCGGCGTGATTTGACCAATAAATCACCCACATCGGGAGTGCTCCATATACTTTTTTAGCACACTCATCTTGCAGAAATTTTTTCTGCGTCATGCCCCAGGGTCCTTTTTACCGGGGTGATGTATGACATTGCTGTTTCCTTGCTTTCCTGAAAAACCGATGTGTTGGACTAGAGGGGCACATTTTCTTCTTGTGTCTGTAGGGGTTGGAAAACCGATGTGTTGTACTAGAGGGGCACAGTTTCTTCTTCTGTGTAGGATTTGGGGAATGAAGCAAGTTATTAACGGATATTGCCCTGCCAACTCCTGCTGTTATTCTAAGGGGGAACATGTGGACATGCCTTAAAGGTTGTTTGCTGACACTTTCTGAGGAATTATGGTTTTCTGACATTCCGCCGAATTTCAAACACATTGACCTTTTCTGTGATCGTATTTTTCCAATATTGTCTCCAGCCCATGGTAAACGCAGAGAGATAAGCGGAGATTTCTCTTCAGAGATGAAGTCTCACTTGTCACAGCCTGCGCTACAGGTTTTAATGCTCAGATAGATCTCCATCCTGGAGGTATTGTTTAGATTTCATCCTTCAGGTCATTTAACTCTCATTTCACCAATTCCTCAGCTGATTAGCCTCCGGTTTCTCTTTGTCTCACACTCCAATCTATAATGGAAAAGGTTTTATTCCTGTCACCTGAGCATGGCTAAGCCCACACGTTAAATCCATTTAAAGTTCGTCTAAACAAATTGAAATATGAAACTTGAAATTAGAAATCTCCATATTCGCATCATTATTGTTATAAATAGAATATTAATCTGTGGATCCACGTTCTGAAGTTAGATGTTTAAATTGAAATGTTTCACCTGAAAATTTAAAACTTTCTAATCTAGATCTTATCTCTCACACAAGTTCAATATCTGAGTCGGTGAAATATAGTAAAATGTGATGTTGAATGAAGAATCATTGGATGTGATGTTTCCTGAGCCATCTCGGTGAAGAATCGGTAAAATACAAGTACAGTTTATGGCTGATATTCATAAAAGCTAGCAGATGCTTTTACTTCAAGTTTTATTGTACATACATTGGACCTCGCTGTGCAAATCTTAAGTAAAAGCATTTGCTAACTCTTCTTTATGATACCAGCCTATGTCTAGAATCAAACATCTAGGAAGGCAATGGTCCACGGAATACGTAGGTCTAAATTTAAATACTGGATAATTTGTGGACGGATCAATTATTTCTAGTCTGATCACGGCACATCTGGTTCTTGTCCAAAACCTTTGGTCCATGACAGACTGGTTCAGAGATGACAATTTGTTCTCGTCTCTAAACTGATCCGTAACTGAACTACACNCATGTATTGTGTTGCAGTATTCAATAACTTTATTTTTCATGCAATGTTTCAGTCATCATTCAATGTTGACATTTAATAGTGAATAAGTGAATCTAGTGAATGCAGGTTCTTGCTGATGTAGCATTTGTACATTTGCATCAAACATGCATCCACTTCATTAGTGGCATGTTTTAGGTATGCTTCAGTTTTATGCTCAATTCATGCATGGACTGTGCATTGAATATACTGTTCTTTGGTGGTACAGATAATACATTGTATATTCATTTTTCGACGCGAAAGCTTTGCCTCCTCCCTTACCATTTTACTTTACTCTCATGACGTTCACCTTGTGGATTACAGCAACATCCAGACAGGATTTACCAAAAAATATTATCTTGGATGATTAACAATACGTATTGCCTGACATTCGACTTCATCTAAAAAACGTGATCTTCTTGTCATGGCTTCGTGTGTCACTTTTCTTAAACGTTTTTGAGACCAAGTTTGAGCTAATTCATCTTTTTCACTCGACTTGGGCCTCATCTTGCTCAAATTTGAACACTGTCACAACAATATTGAATACACCAAAATTGCAGTTGTATAAGGTCACAGAGACCACTGGGATCTCGCTCCTCCAACATTGTCATGTCGATAGCATCAGTTTCAGAACTTCTGACAGTGTCAGGAAGATATCAACAGTCTGTTGTGTTGCAATGCCGACCATGATCACCAACAGGAGAAACTGGACCCCAGCAATGCCATACCTCGGTGACTGTACAACTGCACTTTTGGTGTATCACACTATTTTTCAGTGCATTTTGACCTATCATGTTCTCAAAAAATCACACTGCCTGAAGCCTTGCTGACACTGACAGGAGCTGATAGACTGTAAGACTGCCTACATTTTTCTGCCACATTCATGGCGTTTGCAGAAGTAAATAGGCCACAGAACTGTTTTTGCAATTAATCAAGACTGGTAATCAAGATTACCAAACTGGTAATCCATTTACATCCTTGATACTAAGACTGCAGCAGTGCTCATTCAAAGATGCAGACCTTGCTGCATTGTTGTGACTACTCCTACTTTTTGAAATGGAAAATGTCAGCCGGAATTAATCTTGCTTTTTGTCCATTTCTTCGCCAGGCACTGTTTTCATCCAGGGCTGTGTGTTTCCTTCTTGGAATATTTTCTTTTGGAATCATCTGTATCAGCAGTTCCTTTATCTGCTGGTATGGCCAAACTGGCCTGGGGCTAATAGTAAACAAACCTAAGTGCACCAGCAATAAGCTATAACAGGAAAATGGTGGGAAATTGAATGGACAACGGACAGTAGGCCATACAGTATATTGAAGGTCACTTGCTGCTAATGGATGCTGGGTTGAGCATTCAAATGCATCAAAAGGTGACCTTGTTTTGAGACGAAAAATCCTTCTCGACAACTCGGTATAATTCTTCATTTATTTGTTACAAAGCGTTCCCCAATAATCCACTGGCTACAACCACTTCTATGATATGCCTTCTAGGCCTACCGAACAACTGCATGCACATTTACGCAGGAAAATCTGTTGGAAGAAAAGTGATGGCCTGGTAACCAGGCAGAATTGTTCATCTACAAGTTTTGGCTCAGAACCTAATACATGATCCAGTGGATATTGATGAGGAGCTGAAAAGACAGCCTTCATCGCATATGACAACATTGCTTCTTTGCGAACAGAACGACCAATGGGTATCATGACTATGATAGAGGGCATCACATCGTTATCAGGTTCAATGGACGCCTTTTGTGGGAAATGAGGATCCTAGCTACGATAGAGGGCAGCACACCGAAACCCGGTCCTATACAATGGACGCCTTTTGTGTGGGAAATTGATCAGGACCGGGATGTCAGTTTCATTTCAGTTTTAACCAGTAGTGACACCTATTGAGGCAGTAGGTTTTAGTCCTTATTCTGTCCACCAGTTTTTGTACGGTCCAGCTGTGACTGGCCTTCTCTGAAGGTCATTACATATCTGTCACTGATTGTGTGAGGTGATTGTGGATCAATTAACCATGAAACCGATGTTGATTTCCTATCACGGTATTCGCATGGATTACGTATCAACTCGGAAACAATTTCCCAGCTGACAGCTCCTGGATAAAATATTCCTTGGAAATGGATGTGGAACAGTCTTTGTAATCTCCTGCAAATGGAACTGCTGGTAATACGAGACATTCTTTGGCCATGAGGTGATCGATGGATTCAGTAATGGAACGGATGTTCAGGCTAACTCAACATCTCAAAAATTTGCTTTACTTTCAGAATTAAAAGCAGTAATCCAAATGACCTCATAGAGAGGTCATCCAAATGACCTTGTAGAGGTCATATCTTATTCTTGAGTAAATTCCAACCAATCATCCTGAGGTCAGCAGAGTGTCCAAAGAGTATCCCTCATCCCAAATCTCATTAAATCTGATAGAAAAATCCTTCCGACTAATGGATAGACGGAGCGTTGGTCATTGGTTGCATTACCAAAACTCGTCTTGCACACTGTGCACATTATGTTTGCACATCCTCACATTTTCTGCACATTCATGCACAATGTGCAGAAAATGTGCACAATGTGCATGAATGTGCAGAAAATGTGAGGATGTGCATGAATGTGCAGAAAATGTGCACATCAATGTGCATGAAGATGTGCAGAAAATGTGCACAATGTGCATGAAGATGTGCAGAAAATGTGAAGATGTGCAGACATAATGTGCACAATGTGATGATGGATATAGCTATGTTCCTTGAGGGTAACCATAAGAAATAAGAAAGACCTTAAAAGCCTCACTTACATAAATTTGCACAGCCGGGTATCAATGCAAGTCATCACTTCTCATGTGTTTTGATGAATGAGTTACAATATTCAAATGATGATCATCTGCACCAGTGGATCGAGATTTCAAAGCATGAATATCAAATTGATTGTTGAGATAAATTCTGTGCCAGCTCATACAAACCTAATGCAATTTGTCTTCTTTTGATGTTAGCAATTTAAATGGGAATCCAGCAGATTGTGGTTGGGATTGGAAAGAATCAGGGTCAGTGTCTCGTACATCAATCATCATCAAAATGCATAGAAGAGACATGACAGTTGCAATATTTGAGTTTGACCTCTAAAAAAGGAGATTTAATCTCAAAAAGGAGGTTTAAATGTCACATTTAGGTCTTTTCTAATTCAAGCCTTATAAAGTAAGGCTCATTGGCGCACGAATCCGGTCCGTTTTCAGCCGTTTGCCCCTATTTTTTTGCGGATACGTCAACGCAAAAGTCAATATGATCGATTTTCTACGGACCTGAGTCGGACAAAATCCGTGTGCCAATGAACCCTACATAAGCCAGCAGCACACCAGGCGACATCGCAAGCAATCTGCTCACCTCCGAGCAAAATGGGCTGTTGACGCCAGGTGTGCCCTGGACAGCGATGCGTGGAGTCCTCTCACCAGCGATGTTCGCCCATTGTCAAACAATACCAAAGCCGTTTGGCCTGTCGTCTGCGGTGGCTGGCGAGAAGATCGGTGGCGAGTAGGCCTAGATCGCTTGCGATATCGCCAGGTGTGCTGTCTTTTAAGAATACCTGATGACCTGAGGATGAACTTCACACAATGTCAGGTGAATGGAGGATGATCGATTTTATACCTAATAGAACTCCACTCATCTAGTACATGGAATTAATTGCCTTTGTCACGAATCAAACCTCTTGCAAATTTTATAGAATGTTTCAAGGGCAGTGATTGATTGGATAGATGGACGGAAGGCAGGAGTTTGACCTTTTGTGAGAGTGATGATTGTAGCTGCATGCCAGAGATTAAAAGACAACGGCCCGTATTTTAGAATGCTCCTCAACGTAAAGGAGTTCCTCAAGGCTATTGTTCTCCTGTTGAAAACAAAAGCCTTGAGGAACTCCTTTACGTTGAGGAGCATTCTAGAATACGGGCCAAAGACGCCATTAAACTGAGAGGCAGGGTGTGTTCGGACCCTAGAAATGAAAATGCAATGCTCACAGGCATTATCAAAACAAGTGACTATACACTTTAATAGAGTTCAGTCATGGTAAAGTAGATGTAAATGTATGAGTTTGTCATCCGCCTTGGACCAACTCGTCTCTATCATCCTCCATGGACCAGGTCCAATCTGTCATCCTCTAATGGACCAAGTCCAATCTATCATCCTCCATGGACCAGGTCCAATCTATCATCCTCTATGGACCAAGTCCAATCTATCATCCTCCATGGACCAGGTCCAATCTGTCATCCTCTAATGGACCAAGTCCAATCTTCAAATCCTACATTCTCCGCTTGCAGACGACAGGCAGTGAGATCAAACAAATTGTGTCTCGTATTTCTTTGGCAGTTGTTCAAATGAGAGTATTGGTCTCTCATGATTGATTCATGTTTGATTGGGACACGGTGTTTACTCATGTTAAGATCAACTTTACTTGTGATTGATTCATTACTACCAACTGACAGATCTAGTTTCTGAGTCTGTAGTCCCCCAATTAATGAAATGTCTTCTTGTGATGTTGGATTGAGGTAAAGGAGTCCTGGAGATAGCGAGTCCTAGACGAACAGTAATAGCTTCATTTTGAAATTACATTCCAGCTCTTAATTTCATTGCGATTCTGTATAGGATCATTTGGCATGTTTGTAAAGCTTTCATTGCTGTATTCAACCGTCAGTTGCCATAAATGTCACGTGTCTGAAGGCTGGTTGGCTGTGCCGGTGTGATAGAATATGTTAAATGTTGAGGCTCGTTGTTCAAAAAAGGCCAGAGATGCACAGATCAAGTTCAAATTCTTCAATTTTGATTTGTCTTTAGCAGGAGTGTTGCCCGGCGAACCCGTGGAAGAGAAGATGATGAACAATGATGAAATTAAGTCAACATCATCAACATTGATTTCATTGAGATTACAAGCAATTATCTGCCTGTAGATCTTTCGGATCAGCAGTCATCTTGTCAGCATCAGTTTGTCTGTAGCCACCATTACAGTACAATAGACCTCCCCTATCTCAGACTGACTCTAGGACATTCTATCTTGCTTGCGTTTAATCATATTGACACTTGTGGGTCGATGATGACTCATGAAGAGAGGTGTTCCCGAATATGATCTGCTTGTAGATTACATTGTACTTCTGAATCACCTGAACAACGTTTTTGCCCCAATTTATAAGTTCCCCTCCAATGTATGGCAACCAGAGAGCAGATGAAATTCTTCACGCAATTATTCTGTTCTGCTTTCAAGAACCTTGTTGAGTTGATCATAAGTTTGGGTATTTTCTTGGTAGGCTTCTATCATATCTGAAGACCGTAACAACTTCCCTGGCAAAAGACATTTGGCATTTTGTGCAGCACGCCAAATGACGGTTTCAAAACATCACACTAAAAGAATGGATTTAAATTTGGCGTCCAAGTCATCACATAGCCGTTCCAGTGCTTGTAGTCTTGACTGGAGTATGAGGATTCAACGATATGATGGTGGTGACTCAAGCTTCCTAGCTGTGACTGAATGAATGATCGTAAATATTATGTCGGGGTAAAGTGGCTTCAAAAATTGCTGTAAATCTAGCCTGTGGCGTCTTATTCCTGATAGAAACGGCTAGGAGGGAATCTGGAATAAACAATGCCAAGAGTTTAGATTAGGCCCTGTCTTATAAACCAACCCTTTCAGTGTAGAGCCATGTAGAACACCCAGGACCTTTTCCGAGTATGATACTGACTATCGTGAAGCTCTGTCAGGCAGAAAAATGTTGCTATCCGTCTCACACAAGCGTAATGTCCTGTACCATTAAAGAATCGTAATCTTTCCAGCTGCGGCTAGCCTCCCTCATTGAGTTCTGGATGATGGATTTTCCAGAATGGATGCAGCAATGAACAATATCTTCTGATTCAGCCCAACTTTTCTACTCTATTTTTCCATCCGTTATCTTTCATGTCCCATAAATGGCTTTGACAGCAGCAACAAAACAACTCCATCATGATTCCTCAGCAAATGTTTTTGACATGTAGTAGACAGTGACAAGAAAATTGCTTTGGCTGAACAGCCTATTTGAGACATGACAGTTTCCTGATGACCATTTGATGGCATGGATCTGCCAATCCATCAACTATTGTTTAATCGCCCCGTTCCAGTGTGTCTGTCTGTCTGTTGGAGCAACAACTAAGAATGCAGACATATTGAGGAGTCTTTCACATCCGTTTGCAAGTTGGCTGACCAAACAGACTAGGCCTGCATGTATTAGATGCGGAGGAACATCAGCGATTTTCATAAACTCCCACTTCACCACTTCCCATATTACTCGCGCTCCGAAACTGCTTCTGTTCACGCGATTCGCCGAAGGTGACCAATAGGTGTCACTAGTGCATGTTAGAATTGGCACCAAACATGCCAGCCAATCAGTAATTGGCTTTCTGGACTACTTTGGGGGCATAGCAATGGTGATCCTATAACAACCAACTCTGTGACCGTGCCTCTTGACATACTCGATGTGTTTCAGCCAATCACCACATATCTTACGGCGGCTTTGGCTCAACTGGCTTTTGATTACTCAGGCGTCATCAGCGTTGTCTTTTGGAGATAGGCCTACTTCAATTTTCCACAAACAAATGGAGTATAACTGTGTGACAATCGGAAATAAATGCTGGGCCGAGCGTGGGCTTCAAAGCTTGCCCACGCAAGTGCTATGTAAGAACCCCTGATAACATCAGCACCAACTGATTGCTTTTTTTGCAATGACCACAAATTGCAATTGTTCAGTCCCGGGGTTCAGTCCTCTGGTGGGCGTGAGAAAAAAATGAGTTGATGTTTTTTGGCCGAAGCCTCCCAGAGTTATTTCATGTATGTTGGCAGTGGCTCAAGTTTGATTTCCCCTCATTCTCTGGTGAATCATCCATTTTATGGAATCGGCCATCCCACGAGCAATTCGTTCTGATCAACAATTGTTGATCATCAGATGGCTGCAAATTACCGAGACCAATGTGTTGGCTGTATCATACTTTATATATGTGTGTGTGGTGCACTGGTCAGCAGCTTCACCTTTGTCCCATCCTCCCACAGCAGGGTTATTACCTCACTCCTCGTCATTAACTCTGCAGAGGAGCGAGACCAAGCTCTGCTATGGGAGGATTCGAACACTGTGTAATTTCACATTATTTTACAGATTTGTGGCCATGGAGACTCTTGTATACTGTAGCCCCTTTTCCGATATAGACCGTGTGCACGTGACGTCATCATTGACGTCATAATTCGCACGTCAGCCATTTTGGACGGCATCTGACGCTACGAATGCGTTGGACGTGCCGTCCAAAATGGCGGCATCTCGACGTCGCGGTGACGTCATAATCGTCGCTGCACATGGTCTATAGCGTGGCGCCGCGGTTTACGGCAGGCATTGTGATAATTAACACGCCATGTATTGTAAATCATCGGAGGATTTTCCAAAACCCTGTGAAAACCTCACCCGCTCTGCCGCAAACCGTTACGGAATCCTCTGTAGTGGAAAATCTCACATCTGCATCTCGTGGCACATGTCCAGAACAATCTATTGTTGTTATTCCATAACAAGGAACGCAGAAATAAACCACACGCTGAGGGACATGATTGGTGGAGGTCGGTTCAATAAACGGGAGATATACAACAGGAATGAGTAATCATGACCCTTGCCAACATTGGGAAGGCTCGGGATATCAATATGGTTGATCAACCTAGCATTACATTACTTGCTTTGGTTATGGTAATACCAACAACAAGAGACAAAGCGTCTCATGTTGGACTCTCCAAGCAGTGTTTTCAATACCAAATTGATTCACAGATTTCATATACTTCATCAATATGAAATTCCAAAAAGTTGCTGAACTTTGAAGGTCATTAGAATAAAGGAACTTACACAAGCGATAAAAACCCACTCCATTACTTATTCTTATCTAGTTGATACAAAGGAATTCTTTGGGGACAGAAATGGATCTAAATTCTGAGTTGATCACTCATGGCGTCTGAAAAAATCCATATGTAAGAAATCAAGGAGACTATGCTATCAGAATCTAATCCCCTTGGAATAAACAACATATAGTTACTGAGGCAAGCGATTTGCCATTGTTTCTGTATTACCATATAAATGTGGTTGGAGTAAATCACACGGTATGTAACAATACCATGATGGTATGTAACAGTTAGTGCAGTCAAGTACATTACATGTACTGTATGGTAGTATGTAATGATAGCAGTTTGTGGTTTCTATTGTCGGTCATCATCACCATCATTGCCAATTTCATTTGCATAGTTTATAACTGTGAGTTTCAGAACATAGAGCTCCACGTCGTCACAGTGTCTTGTCAAAAAAATTTGACCTTAGTTCTTGGCGTGGCCATTAGGCTGCATTGCAGACACCCGAACAAAGGTTCCACAATGGGTTTGACTGTGACGCCATCCGTGTCAGTATATCGCGTAGCTCTATGTAATCGAACCAAAGAAACGAGCAAATCCAAAATGTGATATTCATATCTATATATTACACTATATACACGGTACAAACGTTTTCGGCAGCATCCTGCTAGCCCTCATCAGGTAAAATGAGAAATATTACAAATTGAAGAAAGACTGGAGCATTAACATAACAGCAATAATACAATTAGTAANNNTGTTATGTTAATGCTCCAGTCTTTCTTCAATTTGTAATATTTCTCATTTTACCTGATGAGGGCTAGCAGGATGCTGCCGAAAACGTTTGTACCGTGTATATAGTGTAATATATAGATATGAATATCACATTTTGGATTTGCTCGTTTCTTTGGTTCTATAAATGTACCTCGCTACCAAAACTCTATGTAATCGAAGCCTTGAATACGAACAAAAAAACGAATATTTCACAGATGGGAGGCAGTCTTGGAACCCGCTAAACTCCTCCCGCAGTTTCAAACCGCTACCCACTACGTTACCCGCGCTCTGAAACTGCTTCAGTTGATGCGATCCTCAAAATATCACTAATAGACGGCGTTACCTGTCCGATTCGGGGAATCTCCGCCCCCGGGTCTCCGCCGGGAATCTGCCACGAGTATGAATATACAGTGTACATTTTCTACACGTATCTTAGCCAATCAGAAAGTGTGTTACGGCGCCGTCGGTTAAACCTGTGATGATGGCTTGTGATTGGATCCCTCGTCAAACAGCGCCGTCTATTGATTATGCTTTCCAGTATTGGCCCCAGTCATGCCAGTGTAGTGGTTAAGGCGGGGGGCTACCTAGCTGAGGTCATTCCCTAAGTGGAAATCCACGGAACTGGCCTTTCTACCTCTTAGTCATCAGTATAGTCGGAGAGATAGCTAAATTTCTCAATTATTTGGCAGATAGTCGGTGTGGCGATTTTACCACCAACCAGCTTGGGCGGTGGCATCTGAGGTAGGCCTGGTTCTATTGGGTGACACCAGGTGTTCATCCAATAACAGCGGCCTGTCGTCTTCATGTCGTGTGGCATTGTGTTGTCTCTCGTCTACCAGAACAGACAGTATCTTTCCTTTAATGTGCCCAATGACTTTTTTCCAATTCAAAAGAAGCATACTCGCCAACAAACAGATACACACGGCTATAGATGGCGCAGCCATGTTGAAGTGACGTCGTTTTCGCGCCTCCAACAATGTGTGCCAATACAGAAATGACCGAAGAGTCAATGCATGCAGCGCAACTGTCGTCGGGATACTTAACTACAATGTAGTAGTGTGACCTCTCGCCGGGATTTTCGGGTTTGACACGGGTCTGGAAAAACACGGGTATTTTCAAACAAGTGTAACCTTAGCTTGTAATTCTGCCCAACGTCAGAAGACATCAAATTGGGAAAAAAATGTGGATTCATGCTCTGTCGATGAAGATGAAGATGCAAAAATAATTGTTCATTTGTCACAGTACAAACCAAGAACGTAATGTCTTACAGTGGACATAAGAGTGGCATTGAAATCTAATACAACGTGGAAGGTTAATGCCCGTTCCAAGAATGGTTCGCCCTTCACAAGAGAAACGGGTTGCATGTTTAGGGTTCATGCTTAAAACGTCCCCTCCACCATTTTTTAATCTTTTAATCAATTTGATTTCAGTTTTGATATCGGATACAGGATCATGCATCTTGACTACCAAGGGTTGTAACCCCGTCCCCAGAAATGACCGAAGAGTCAATGCATGCAGGGCAATTTCGTACACACGGGTTTGACACGGGTCTGGAAAAACACGGGTATTTTCAAACAAGTGTAACCTTAGCTTGTAATTCTGCCCAAAACAAATTCTTTTGGATGTTATTGCCATATGTGCATTCTAGGGCAACACGATCGCCTTTTTTTGATAGTTGGTCGGGAATATGAAATGTTTCAAAAAATGTAAATTGAGCCTTTTTTGGCATTAAATTTTATATAGTTTACCAATTAAATGGAAAGTACTTTCGTAAAAAAACGGATCGTTAGGCCCTGCAGGCATCAGGCCTGGTTACAGACTATGTGGGAAACTGATGTGTCACATCCCAAGTCTGCAAAATTGTTTGCGAACTCAAATTTTGACAACTTGTTATAACCTAATTAACTCCATCGTAATTGGTCAAAATGAACAATTCTTTCATAGAACGGGAGCATAAGGTTGTAGCTAAAACATTTTGTTGACATCAATTAGTTACTTTTTGTCATGAATATGTTAGGACGCCTGTTTTCAAAGAGCGTCAATAAAGTCGGCCTAGGTAGACCGCAGCCTTAATACCTATGGCCTACTAAACACTGGGAACTAGTGTAGGAATCCGCCGGATGTCGCCGCATTTGAGGAAAGTGTTAACGGCCTTGATGAACCCGCACATTTCTATAGCTGAAATGTGCAGATCAATGCACAGGCAATCTGACAGCCCTTGTTGATCATTCAGCGACATCCGACGGGTTTTCCTAGACCGCCTCACAATGCGCGGAACTTTAAATTTTAGTTTAGGTTGCCATATTATTTAGACAACGGTAAAGAACAATCCCAAAAACTGAAACTTGTTTTGTATGCAAGGAACTCTATAAAGTACAAAAAAAATATCGTTCACAGACAAGTTATTCATGACATCATATCATATTACTGTCATTTAATCCCCTTTGGAACACGTACATGTATGATTAGAAACATAAAAAAGGAAGGTGGTGGTTTTCAGTCAGCAAATGAGATTGTACTTATTGAAAATGAACTGATGTGGGAAGATGCCACGGGATATTTACCAGCATGGAGTGACCGTCAAGCAGATTAGTCCACTAACGATGTTTGGGGGCAGTAATAAATCATGTTATATGTGCGATCACAGGCACAATCGTTTGGACACATCGGACCAAATTGAATTCCAGTGTGTCATAAGAAGCTTATGACTGAGCTGAGATGGTTCAAACGGTCAGAGGGAGTGTGATATGAGATAAAAAGAGGAGAGCAGTTTGTGACTGGTTTGTGATTTTAGTTTTGCTAATAGACAAATCCCATTCCTCGTTCACATTCGGGTTTTTAGCACACTGAGCCTCGTCTTCGAAAGTTCTCCAATGGGTGAGGTCAAATCATCGAGTTAACACTAACTCCAACACTAACACCAGTGTTAACTCTGAAATTTGACCTCTCATCAAACTCCCGAGTAACAGTCGGTTAAACCAGAGTTATTCGAGCTTTGCGTTGGTGTTAACTCCGGGTTAACGTTGCGTTAATCTGAGCGCCGGCTTAGATGACAAAATTGAACTACATGATGTATAACACTAACCCCAGAGGTTGAAACTGCAACGATGTCAATGGATGTCAAATGCAGTTTACTGCATGTTCCCAGAAAGAAGCTGATTTTGGAAAAAAAGATGGATATCTACAGATCGAATTAAAATTCGTCAATTTGGTATTTGTCTTTTGATCTTGGGATATCCTCTTCCAACCGGAAGATGCTCTTTTTGGAGATTGGAGAGTTCATACTCATAGCCAAGTGTGTAAATGCGATTATCTGTATTTGGTTCAGCAATTTCATTGGGGTAATTAGTCCAATCAAGAATGCAAATGGAATTTTTATCTACTGGTAAAAAGAGTGTCAAAAGACTCCATGCCAACACCACGAACAGTCACTCCCCTGGCATTAACACTACAGTCGTGTTACATATTACTTGATGTGATTTCCTACAAGTGTTGCTGCATATGACAGCGGGATTTGGCTATCACCTCGATTTTCTCTGTGTCTCTAATCTAACCATCGATTCCTCGTTTATCTGCGTGGTTGGGGACATTAGGAAGTCAGATAAATGCACATGGGAAGACGTAGGCTGTAGATCTGTACACATTATGCACTATTAGTTAGACCCTGCTCAGCAAGAAAGTCGTCAAGGCTCTGCTCGCTATGCTTAACCAGGTCTGCTCTTGCTAGAGCGGGTTCTGCTTGATGTAAAAATCTTTCTAAGGCTAATCGCTAAGGGCCGTATTCATAAAGGGTGATCATCGCGCGATTAGCCTAGACGCGGATAACTTTTGTACGCTGGTTAAAACAGGTTTGTACGCGTGTGGATAAACACCCTTGATGATCGCAATTCACAACAAGAGATGATCGGCCGTTTATCTGTCCGCGTCTAACTTCCCGCTTAATCACCGATTTTCTTGCTGCGGGCATTCCCCAGTCACTGAAAGATCATGTAACGAAGTACGTAACATGTCAGAACAAAGGTCCCGGTCATGCATCATGGCACCGTAGATTTTGATTGCGCGTCGGACGTCGATGGTTTTGCGTCGAAGTATGAACTAGGCTTTGTGACAATTTTGCAGCCAATCAGCGGATGTGGCTAATTGAGGCTGAAACATTCGGAAAGATGTGATTGAAAACAAACGTTCAGATGCTACAGCCAGTCAGAAGAAGCAAGTGGCATTGGATGCTGTCGCACGTGATTCCTGGATTTGTATGATCTGTAAAAACACGCAAATCAACAGGCTGCCTTCGTTCTGCCTCTTCCCATGCTTCCTATGCACCTAATTCGAGGATACGGAGTGGATTCACTGCGAAGCTTCAGCGCGCCTAAGGCGAAATGACAGTTTGTGCGCGAGATAAACAAGCCCCTTGGGACGTTTAACATTTCTTTTGTTACTTGCACGCGGGTGTCTACTTTTGTACGTTGGTTAAACGTCTCTTGATCTAATCACTCTTTATGAAATGCTGTCTAACTTGAACGTGCGATTATCCCCTGTTTAGTCAGCGTTTTTGGTAGTTAGTCGCGTCTAAGAGAAAAACACCCTTTATGAATATGGCCCTAAATGTCTTCGTCATGGCAAAAGGGTTAAAATCGTTGTTTACGCCACTGATCATTTCTACCGTAGAGCTAACAGTACGAGATCAATTTCAGCAATTTTCGCCAGACATGTCTCCGAGCATTCAGACATCTAATCGGTCATAACCAGATCTTTCTTATAGATTTCAAGGCTTCCAGTTGAGTGACCATTCTACATAAACCAATCTCCAATTTCCATTTCCATAATGACCTGCCTTTGATATCTGGCTCCATCAGGTGGTCTGTCTTTGAGTTCAAATTCTTGAACCAAGAATATTTATGGGGCATGAATGGTCTGTTGGATTTGTCTTGATCTGATCAGGCAAGTTGTGACTGAAGAATTTAGTTTGTCAAAAAAGGCTTCTGTTGTAGAGTTATTTACATGTAGGTTGGGTCCATCTCAGTCGCAGTACTCGAAGAATGATTGTGCGATTGTTGATGTAGGATTGGTCCAAGTGCATCAAACATACCTCAATTTCGTGAGATGCCATGCATCATTCATGCTCCATGTATACTCCCATGATATGCTCATTTTGGTGGGAAGAGAGGCTGGAAATGCGACTCGAACTCTGAAATAAGTCTTCTAATGTTGAGAACTTGATATACATGCCTGGCATCCAGAGCCAATGTGAATCATGTCTACACAAGTCGTTCATGTACCAGGAGTGCATCGCAATGTTTTATCACGTAACATGGTAAGGCAGCTTCAGTAGACTTTCTTTTGGCATCAGAGTACATAGCTATGATATCATTTTTGCTGAAGGCACCACAGGAGATAGCCTACTGCTTTTCCAAATGGAAAACTATCTTAATCCTTCAACTCTGGTCTTCCTTTGATCTACATATTATGTACACCCTCTTTGATATTAAAATCTTTGGCTTCTTACTGCACTAACATGACTAATATGATGTACAATTTCTGTTTCTATGTAATAGGATTTAGATGTGATTGTTATTTGAAGTTTTTTTTATTTCCCTGGATTGTATGTCTGAGTTATCTTCAATTTATGTTGGAGAGATTGATAAAGAATATAAGAGAGAATATAAGAATATAAATAAAGAATATAGAATAAAGAATATAAGAGAGATTGAAGTTTTCTTTTCAGTATAGTACGTCTGAGCATTTTGCCAGGCTCCCAATGAGAGTGCTTGACTATCAGGGCAAAACATAGCAGGTCACATTTTTAGAATTTTGAGAAATGTGACCTATCATAAGAAAATCCCTCGTTAAGTCGCACAGGATATGAGACATGACGTCCATGAGGTTGAACCAGGGTTCGCAGTTCGAGATTTAACCCGAGTTGTTTGTTGAGCCTCCTTCAGAACTGCTGGTTCCCCATCAACCCACTAGTGGTGAGTTTTTGTAACGTTACAAAATCTCTCCAATGGTGAGATTTTGTAACGTTACAAAATCTCTCCAGTGGTGAGTTTTTGTAACGTTACAAAATCTCTCCAATGGTGAGATTTTGTAACGTTACAAAATCTCACCACTGGAGAGATTTTGTAACGTAACAAGGCAGAGGCCTAAGCTGGTACTGTTAGGCCAGTTCGCTCCATCCTGCGTTAAATGGAATATGACGGCGAATTGCGGCAGCAAATGCGAATACAGGACACTGATCTATTTAGCTCTTAAACTGGAGCAATATCGAGTAGGAGGCCATGTGGTACATTGTCCTCTGATCCTTTTGACATTCCCAAAGATGTTTGTTTCTGTGAAATGCTAGAGCCTGTTTTATAGTCAGACGTCATGCCGTAGTTGATCACCTTATCTTTCTAATTCTATTGCCAGGAAAGAAAATTGTGCAGGATCCGGGAAAGAAACTTGTGCAGGATGGACTCTATTCTGTGGGGGCTTACCCATCCTCTCCTGTTGCAAACAGCAGACATTTTCGATATTTACAAAATATCCCTCGTTTATCTTTCCAGGTGATTCTAGTCAAATGGAACGAGCCTTACCAGAAGCTTGCAACCTGTGATGCAAACGGAGTCATTTTTGTTTGGATTAAACATGAAGGGAGATGGTCCGTTGAGCTCATTAATGACAGGAACAGTCCAGTAAGTGTCTTTTGGTCTTCCCCACTAAATAAAGAAATAAAAATAAATAAAACTTTCTACATGTATGTAGAAGCCGAGTTTCTCAAGACTCATGTCTGTAGACTGAAACACGAAGAACAGTCGTTGCCACAATCGTGTGCCTCCCATGTTGTACTTAATGAGCAAAATCCTTCGGACATGGATCTGGTCATAAAGGTGTGGCCACAAGAAACGTTCTGCAAACACAGGGCTGTGTCACCTAATCCGTCTGATGGCAGCTGGCTTGGAGACACTCATATTCATGATGCATTAGTTGCAGCCACTTACCGTCCACTCGTTGTTGATGGGTGCTTTATGATGAGGTCAGGGCCAACATGTAACGCTGGATATCTTTATTCGGCCCTCTACCACGTCTACGCTCTCACTCAGACTTCTGTTTATTACACAAAATGCAAGTTGTGCCTCTCCTTGCGCCTACCTTCCTTTTCCAACTTTACTAAGTGGCAATTAACTCAGTGTTGCGTGTGTAATATGGCCATAAGGAATTATGGGGGAGAATTTTCTAAGAATCAGCTAGCACTTTAAATCCTCTTATACACTGACTTAAAAAAGAAAATCGTCCATCATTGTACAAGTGGATGTGGGTGTAGCTGTTAGTTCATATATTCGAATTTATGTCTAGACATTAATTGAATATATGACAGTCAGTAATATGACAGTCACTAAATATTTTGTGATTGACAATAATCCCTGTACTGTGATTGGTTGGATCCAACGAATTAGTGTCTGGAGATAAATTCGAATATATGACCGCCCATAATTCCCATTTATGGTTCACTTCGCCTACCATATCCGTCAGGCCAACTGTGTTTGCGGGAGAGTTGATGTTAGCCAACTGTTAACCAACATCATTTGAGTGGATTTCACTGTTCTGCAACACAACAAAAAATGTGGTCCCAGCTATCATTGACACTCCACATTTTCCAGATTGTCTGACTGAAGAGTTTTCTTTAGCACAAACTCGGTATTGGATAAGTTAGAGTGTTTGAAGGAGAAAGTCATGTCAGCTGTTCTGAAGTCCAAATAAAGGAAGCGTCTTCATTCCAACATAGGATTCATCCTTTAAAAGCTTCTTTTTCATCCGAGCCAGCAAGACACACTACTTTCTGTCTCCATTCACCTGTTTTCTTTTGATGTGAAAAAATCGCAAAGCCTGTAGTAAGTCTCTCGAGGATATGTTTGCTGAAGCGCAAGAGCTAGCTTTTAACTGAGCATTTATTGTGGTGTGGAGTAAAACTTTTTCTTCTGGCTGTTTGAGTAAAATGGATAAAAATTGCTGTGTGCTCATTCAAAGAACATTTCAATTTTTCCCAAGGCAACAAGCATTGGTTGCTCTACATACCTCATCCTTAGAAAAAAAATCAGCCTATGGGCATAAAGTGTCTTCCTTTCGTAAGAAGTGCTCTGGTTTGGTTTCTGTGATATGGCATTAGAGAGGTTCAGATTTTCCCCGAGAACGAGAACGACCTGACGTCGTGACAAGTTGACGTTGTGATGTAGTGTGTGTTCAGTGATTTTTTGATGTGCCAAAAACACGGTTTATTTCATCTAAAAATGGGCGGACATCATTCAAATTACACACAGTCGTTCTTTAGAGATTGAGCAAAGATATCTTACCAATGCAAGTGCCTCACCAAGGTGGCAATAGTAATATGTAATCAAACCTAGCTGCCCGGCCTAGCTTCCAGCATTGCGGTCATGATAGAATATCTCTCTGTCTCAAAATGGCTGATCCCTTCGGCCACGTTCCTTCACCACCATTNCAACATAGGATTCATCCTTTAAAAGCTTCTTTTTCATCCGAGCCAGCAAGACACACTACTTTCTGTCTCCATTCACCTGTTTTCTTTTGATGTGAAAAAATCGCAAAGCCTGTAGTAAGTCTCTCGAGGATATGTTTGCTGAAGCGCAAGAGCTAGCTTTTAACTGAGCATTTATTGTGGTGTGGAGTAAAACTTTTTCTTCTGGCTGTTTGAGTAAAATGGATAAAAATTGCTGTGTGCTCATTCAAAGAACATTTCAATTTTTCCCAAGGCAACAAGCATTGGTTGCTCTACATACCTCATCCTTAGAAAAAAAATCAGCCTATGGGCATAAAGTGTCTTCCTTTCGTAAGAAGTGCTCTGGTTTGGTTCCTGTGATATGGCATTAGAGAGATTCAGATTTTCCCCGAGAACGAGAACGACCTGACGTCGTGACAAGTTGACGTTGTGATGTAGTGTGTGTTCAGCGATTTTTTGATGTGCCAAAAACACGGTTTATTTCATCTAAAAATGGGCGGACATCATTCAAATTACACACAGTCGTTCTTTAGAGATTGAGCAAAGATATCTTACCAATGCAAGTGCCTCACCAAGGTGGCAATAGTAATATGTAATCAAACCTAGCTGCCCGGCCTAGCTTCCAGCATTGCGGTCATGATAGAATATCTCTCTGTCTCAAAATGGCTGATCCCTTCGGCCACGTTCCTTCACCACCATTGTATGGATCAATTTCTACCCTACTGTCTGATGGTACGACTGCTCACAATGACCACCATATCAGGGTTTTCTCGCATGGCGAGAATGTAATTGGCCATCGATCTTTTTGACCAATCATCTCAGCTTTACATGTATTACCTCTCTAATTGGAAGAAATCTTCAATTCTCGCAGGGTTCTTCCATAAAAGCCTCGATACACAGCCGAGCTGTTGTGTTTACATCATTGTATGAAATTGATTGGTGCCCTCTGCAATGGTGAACAACGTGATAATCATGTTGGGTTCATGTGACAAGATTGACTGTTGGATTCAGCGCCTGCATGTACAAGTACATGGTCTTATCTTTCCAATTGGTGGTGATACCTCTCTAATTGGTGGTCTTACCTCTCTAATTGGTGGTGTTACCTATCAAATTGGTGGTCTTACCTCTCTAATTGGTGGTCTTATCTCTCTAATTGGTGGTCTTACCTCTCTAATTGGTGGTCTTACCTCTCTAATTGGTGGTCTTACTTCTCTAATTGGTGGTCTTACCTCTCTAATTGGTGGTCTTACCTCTCTAATTGGTGGTCTTACCTCTCTAATTGGTGGTCTTACCTCTCTAATTGGTGGTGTTACCTCTCTAATTGGTGGTCTTACCTCGCTAATTGGTGGTCTTACCTCTCTAATTGGTGGTGTTACCTCTCTAATTGGTGGTCTTACCTCTCTAGTCTAATTGGTGGTCTTACCTCTCTAATTGGTGGTCTTACTTCTCTAATTGGAGGTGGTCTTGCGCATATGCAACGGAAGTCACGGTAAAATAGCCATAAAAATGCGAAACCGGTTCACGGCAAAATATCCACTGCTCAAGACCCAAACATGATGTTCATCTTCCAGTTGAAATCGAAAACAGCCACCACCAAGTAATTGCAAAAGACGTCTACTTAATCTACTCTGTCTTTAGCTACCCATGGGAAAGAATAACGAGCACTGCCGGGTAATCTGATTCACAATATCGGGCAACAGTTTCATGAGCTGCAATTGCCACATATCAGTCTACAGAAACATGCATTGTTCATAAGGCTGTGTGATAGAGACCGTTGTAAAATGTGCTATTCTTGCACTTCAGCTGTAATTGCCTCCTTTCTTTCTCCTTCAAAACGTCATGGAAACAATTGCCTGCCATGTTTTTGTCATCCTGAGGTAATCAGTGCTTCTTATGCTTGCTTGCTTGCTCCCTCCATCACCGCAGCCTTGCAGGGCAAAGAACTTCTGATAATCTCAGGGTATTTCTTGTGGTGAAACTTCATCTTGTTTTCAACTCAAAGCTTGATTTAATGTCAATTACAATGTCTGTTACACAGGCAAAATGACGTACATACGGCGGACGTACAGCTACTTTTATATCCGCCGTATAGTACAATGGATCATCATCTGGATGTCCGGTGTACGTATGGCTTACGTACGGAAAAATATGTCCGCCGAGTATATGCCGTACGTATGGCATACGTACGGCATACGCCATATATCCCACGTACATACGACGACGTACATACAAATTGAATCTAGCTACTTTTATATACGGTATATATACGCAACCAGGACTGGCGGACGTATGCCGTATATACGCCATACGTCCGCCAGATGTACGTCATTTTCCCTGTGTACTGTTTTGTAACGATGGCTATCGGCCATTTATCATCACACTTATCACAGACAAAAACTTCAAACATGTATGATGCTGGTCATATATCTTTTGGAAAAACATGTTTGCGTGAAAGTTGCTCAATAGAAGCAGATTAGACCTGTGGTTTATTACCATCATGCTAGTCCCACGGGGTAAATAAACTGGTAATGTATACAGCTAGCTGATGAGGTTTTTCTCTTGGTCAAAAACCACTGTACATCACATTCCCATGACAATGATACTTAGATGGTGCATTATTCTTGTTTTCTTGCTGATAAAAATGGGCCATACATATTTGTTTGATTTCATCTCGTCTAATTTTACATGTAGTACCCATCATAAGGAGCAGAATGGCTGTCACAAGTGCCCTTGCATCTTGACTTATAAGGATTCGATATTGCTGCAGTGCACTCATCTTCAAAGTACACCCGCTTAGTCAGGAGACTTGAGGCCTATAGGAAATTTTGGATGATGTTTGAAGGGCCACCTTGACATATCAAGGCCTATATACGTTCACTTCGCCCTTCGAACTACGCTTCCTTGAACGAGGGTAGGCTATGAGTGATACATGTAGGAACACTTGTCAGGGCAAGATGTGAAGGACAGGCCTTTTTGCACCACACTCCACTAGACAGCCTGTCTGAACAATAGCAGATGGATTAACAATTGTTCAGAGGATAGACGCCTTATTGTACCACACTCCATTCGGGGAGCAGACAGGCGTCTGAACAATAGCAGATGGATTAACAATTGTTTGGAGGACAGGCCTTCTGGCACCACACTCCAGTCAGGAAGCAGACGCCACATACTTGTATTAACAATAGCAGATGGATTTGGAGTCAGGCCTTCTAGCACCACACTCCGTTCATATCGCAAGCCGTCCCTGCCATAAATCCACCATGCTGTAATTATTTACTACCATGCTAGTAAATATTTTCTACCATGGTAGTAAATAATTCTTACCTAGGTAATAAACATTACTACCATGGTAGTATTTAATTCTTACCTAGGTAATAATTATTTACTACCATGGTAATATTTAATTCTTACCTAGGTAATAATTCGAATTCTTACCTAGGTAGTATTTAATTCTTACCTAGGTAATAATTATTTACTACCATGGTAGTATTTAATTATTACCTAGGTAAGAATTCGAATTATTACCTAGGTAAGAATTAAATATTACCATGGTAGTAAATAATTATTACCTAGGTAACAATTCGTACTTCCGTTTCCGAAGTACGAATTATTACCTAGGTAAGAATTAAATACTACCATGGTAGTAAATAATTATTACCTAGGTAAGAATTAAATACTACCAAGGTAGTAAATAATTATTACCTAGGTAAGAATTACATATTACCATGGTAGAAAATATTTACTAGCATGGTAGTAAATAATTACAGCATGGTGGATTTATGGCAGGGACGGCTTGCGATACGTTCAGGGGGCAGACGGAGATGGATTGACAGTTGTTACCACACTCCGTTCAGGAAGCAGACGGAGATGGATTGACAGTTGTTTGGAAGACAGAGACCTTTTTGCACCACATTTCATCAGCAGACAGATATCTGGACTATATAGCAGAAGGCGTATTTCTTCTATTGTTCAGGCACAGCCTTTTAATCTCGATGATGCAGCCGTTTTAAAAGGACTGAAATAGGATGATACATATAAAAAAAGATCACAATCATGATTGCCAGGTTGGTGGAGAACCTAGTTTGATTTTTCCTGAGTTGGCATTTGCTCGGAATGCGTTTCTTCTCGAAGATTGCTTGGAGTAGAGATCAAAAAGGTTTTCATGTTTCCTGATCGAGTGACACAAGACTAATTTATTGTGAGCCAGCCTGAGAATGAGGTCATGCAACATCTCTGAGATTGATTCATTTTCCGCAGACAATTTCAGCAATCCTCTTCGCCGAATAAATTGAGTTTTTTGTAAAGTTCTGGAAGAAATTATTGGAACACTCAGACTGAATACAGTGTTCTCGCCACGCCATTGAAGCAACGCACTATCGCCCCAGTAAATTTCAGGGGGTGAGGCTATCCTAATTTTTAAATCGGGTTTGTATCCTTATTTGAGAGACGTTTTTCAATCCTGTCATTTCCAACACTGTGCGGCGGATGTTCCTGGTCCTTTGTCCTTATTTTTACATCTAAAGATATGTATTTACACTTTTTTGCAAAGAAACATGGAAGCGTTTCACAATCGCTGCCATAAAACATTAGGTTTTATCTTCTGGGTTGCACCCGGATTGAAAAAAATCCTGTCTTGAGAAAACTGCTGTGCCACTCTCCATTTTGGTTGACTACAAAGTACTCTTAGTCCGTCTCCAAGATTCATCAGTTCTGACGCCGGGTGAAGCATTCATTCCAATATGCCAAGAAAAGATCTCGAGTTTCAGTTCTCGCCGAGGTAAAAGATCTGACTGTTTTTTCTTAGACAGCATTGATGAGTATGGATTTTTATTTAACCATACTGAGAAACTGGAGACGAATCCAATACTCCATTCACGGTTTTCGGGCAGAAGAAAATATTTTCTTTCATGATTTGCTTTTTGTAACAAAATCTCTGTAGGTTTGCTCCGTGTGCCTTTATTGACTTTGCCCCTTTATGGATAGGCGCCGCGAGATCCTTCAAAGATGAACTTTGATGGCACTGCCTGGCTTTGAAGAACTCGTAAAAGACTGCCAACAGCACAATGTACCAATATTTGCACTGTCCTTGCTAGCTATGCTAATTCCCACATCTTGACGAACTCAGCTTCTTCAGCCATCTGAGTGACACGTACTTTAAAATGCCTGAAAAATCCTGCTTCTTCTCCAGTCACTTGAAGTAGGCCTAGAGATCTGTGATTTTAGTTGGGGACCATGTTTACAAATTGTAGTGTCATCGGCAGCCAAACCAGCGGAACGGAAGTGGAACCACTCTAGGTGCTATGGAAACTAGAATTCTTACGACTGAAAATGCAGATTGTGTCATATACATTGTATTCACGACCCTTGTGGCATAATTCAGTTTGTGTTGCAAGCAAAGCACTTCTCTGGTAACCCTTTCAGTGTACTCATGAAATGTGAAATGTCGTGGCACCATGAGGCCATATTCCAGCAATACAATTTTTGTGGCGATATCACTTTCCCATGGGTCATTTGAGATCGCTCGCCCAGGCTCCAGGTTTCGGATGGTTTGGCATTGGTGCCTTGAACATTGTTGCACTCAGCTTCGCTTACGTTACATACATGATTTGCCTTTTTTTCAAGAAATAAGCCCGAATGGGAGAGTCTTGGTTGCGACACCAGAACCCGCAAGGGTGGAGCGTAACTAGTCCGAATCTAAGGCACCGTAGGTTTGGATGTAATTTTTGCTTCACCGGAGAGGTTTTAGTGTTGCAACAAAGACCCATTATGCCAAGAGTTTAATTTCTACTCTAAAATGCCTCAAACCGAACTTTCAGATTTCGCCTCTGGAGCAATATTATTGCAAATAATATAAAGTGTAGGCGTTAAAAAGCATGCCTCAAGATTCCAAATTAGGAAGCAGCAGGTGATTTTCTCCTATGGACCTTTTTGCAACTATTTAGCTCATGGTATTCTCGACATACATGTACGTGCCAAATTTTGCAATGACCAGGTGACCCAGGAAAATGTCGAGTTGGCCATTTCTCTGGTACACTTCAGGTGAGCACATGGTCTCTGGACCATTCCATTGCTTATTGCCTTAAATTACCATTAACTGTGGCAGTGATTGGTGGCCGTGAACCACTGGAAAGAGTGTAGACTAACAAGCAATCACGGATTCTGTTGGCTTCGTCAGGCACATTTTTAAAGTCGAAAATTTCATCAAAGGAAGTCATTTTCATCATCACCAGTTTCATTTCCCTTGCCCACCCAATTAAAGTAGCCTCCATGTCTGATGTCGTGAATCACAATGTTGCTGCAACTCTCCCCCTCCTCCCCTTTACATTACCAGTATTTGCCCGAAGCCAGCACTTTGTGATCTTGCTTACTTAACGTGCGAGTCAGAGACTGAGTGTGCATC
>NMRB01001637.1:135221-150365 GCA_002633025.1 Notospermus geniculatus | reverse complement strand
GTGGTGCCGCATCAGGCAGGTTGACAGGTGCGCCAGGTAAATCGATATGATCACCGTGGTCGAAAGGTAGGTCGGGAAACTGGTCTCGTTCAAAGAATGGCATGTGATGTGGAAATGGCATCGGGGCATTGAGCATTCCATTCCATCTGTCTCTATGCGCCCTGCATAAATAAAACGTTACGTACGGTAAATCTTTCACGGCCAAGGCCAGGATATACTGTCTTTTCATCTCTAAACCACCGGTTCCGCGTATGCAAACCAAACCCATTCATTTTCCTTCTGTTCTGCAACTAATCTTTTAGCGCGTTCGGAAAGCTTCCTCGGGGAGGCTCGGGGAAGTGGGAGAGCGTTCGGTAAGGTATTTGGCAGGCTGCCAAGGCTTCCTCGAGCCTGGCCGAAGTGGGGAAACTCCCGGCATGCATTTCGTTTTCTTTCCAAGCCGACATGCTGATTGGCTAAACGTGGAATATTTCACGCCTGCAACCCACAGTAGTACCTTTCTCCGAGGAAGCGCAAATATCGTTCGGAATTTCGCTTCACTGGGCATGCTCACCTTCCCCGAATCTCGGGGAAGCTTTCCGAACACGGCCTTTAGGTTGGTATCAATAGAAATTCACCCGTCATTTGACGGGTACATTGCTAGTGAAATCTAATGTTCCCGATACCAGATGTCCGCTTCTTTTGTTCAGGGGACATCTCGTGACAGAAGTTCCTGTCTGTTAGTGTCCGGTCTATCGTAGCTGCCGCTTATTCCGTCAGAAGCTTTTGTTGGGGGGACATCTCATATCGGGGTACATGACATTCTACTACACCGGTGGTTTAGAGATGAAAAGACAGTATCTCGGTATCATTTACAGGTGCCCGGCCCTGCCAATTTCTTTTGCTCATAAATCAGTTATTATGTGTCTGTTTGAGCTGAAACCTCTTGCAAAATGAACGAGAATTAAATTTTAGACAAGTTGAACGTCTTTCCAGCGCCTTTCTTAAAAGAACCCCATTGTTGGAACGTGGTTTTGCCATACTATACATGTAGGTCTACATGTTCAGTTGGCACCACCCACCCCCGAGAAAAGTTTGAGGAAATTAGTTGACGCCAGTGTGCTTAAACTGGCCCAGTGGAATGGCGGTGCTCGCCTGTTCAGAACACCGCTGAGCGTGAACGTCACGTCGCAGGGCTTATTGGGATCTAAATAATGAGCTGGTCTTGGTTACAACATTGCCTCGAAGTCAGGGAGTAACCGTAAAAGTTAACTTATTATACCATAAATATATCATATATTTATGATTATACTCATGTCAGACCCCCTGCAAAAAGACAGTTTTTCCAGGTCCCCGCCTAAGTGCCCAAGCGCTCGATAGACAACCTGTCGATCTGTTATTTTTTTACTTTTCTAACTCTGCTTTTACAAGGAATCGTTGATTGAGTTGTTATCATTCAGAAGGAGTAAAGCGGGTGATCCACTGTCGCGATTTTAGCTTGAGACGCGGTTGCGTTCCCTTGCGGTTACCTTATAAGGACTTCCGATTGCCATAGACTATAAGGCGATCGCAAGGGACCGCAACCCCGTCTCAAGCCAACTCGCGAGAGTGGATTCGCCGCTTTAGAAAATAGGAAGGGGTTTGAAAAAACGGAGATAGATACCTTGCCATGCCATCATCAAAAATACGTTGAACTCGGCGTCGCAAACGAGCCATTGAAGCTTGCCCAGGAATTCCATACAAATCTATGACTTGTTGTGGTAAATTGTCTGGGTGCATCCTAACGTAGATGACGACTTGCGCCCATCTTCGTCCGTACAGTGCTTCAGCAGCAAAAACAGCTGCCCTCTCCACCTCACCAACCGGTATCGGTGCGTTTCGTTGCCCCTCCATGTTTCGTTGTGAGTTAAATAACAACAGCCTACAGTTAGAAGGATTATCGCCTTGATTTCGCCCTCTTTGTCGTATAGCAGTGCAGTTAATCAGTCATTTACACGGGTGGAGTCGAACCAGTGGTCTCTGGCTACAAAGCATTAGTTTGTTTTACATGCATACGTCCTTCACGATCATTACATAATGACACGATCAATGGCCAGCTTGAGTTGTTACTACTTGGTATTCAGTGCGCGTTGGGCAAGTTGCTGATCCATATGCAGGAGAGATGGATAGGCAAAGGGCGGAGGACGCTTTGCAATGTTTAAGATTTTTATCGATCTCTTGCCAAAATCTACTCGTACGAGATGCGAATACTGGACTTTTGGATTTTCAGTTGATCCTATCACAGCTCGATCTAATTGATATGTGTTTGACGGTCATGCCCGCACCGATGCCAAGTTTTTACAGTGTCATGTTTTCTCAGCTTCAAAGGATTAATATCGGACGAGATGTTTGGGGGATGTTTGGCAGCAGATCGATTTGGATGTTGACCGGTGAAACGGAGGAATCGTTAAATCAAATAGTTAATGATCTCACACCATGGATTATGAACAGGCAAAACATCGGAGGTGGCCAGGAAAGGCGTCAATTTTTACTGAGTCCCAGAAACCGTATTCTCATGTTTTTCATGTGGCTTAGACAGTACCCCAGTCTGGAACTTCTTGCAGCAGTGTTTGGTGTTAGTGTGCCGACAGTTGACCGGGAATTATACTTCATTCTTCCAATCATGTACAAATACCTCTGTCGATTGGTCCGATGGCCCACAGTTCAGGAGTGGCGAAGTTTTTTCGGATTTTGGTCATCATTTCCCTATGCATTAGGTGCCATTGATGGAACGGTACATGAAGTATATCGGCCGGAAAGTGAGGACCAGAGATTTTATTATTCGGGGCATCATCGTTATCATTGTATTAACACCATGACCATCTGCGATGCGAGAGGTGTTCTGCGTTATGTAAGGTCGGGATATCTTGGACGACGGAATGATGCGGCTGCTTTCCAGGATATCCCACCGATCGGACCTGGCCTGGAATTGGATTTTCCAGAAGGCGGTGTCCTTCTAGGAGACAAAGGATTTGCCTGCCGGTACCCCGTCATGACCCCACACCGAGCAGCTCGACTGGAAGAGGCCGATCCTGTCACAAATCAACTGAGGCGTTTATTCAATAAAGAACTAAGTCGCTGCCGTGTTCGGGTCGAACACTCTATTAATTGGTTGAAGGATTTTCATATACTGAAACAGCTTTACCGGCATAAAAGAGACTGGCTGAGCACAATTGTTGATGTGTGCTTTGTTCTAGCATTCCGACGCCAGGAACTTGTATTAGCCCTTCAAGGAGACGGCTAGTGTTCGAGCGCCACCGCCAGGACACATTTCACTACTTTTCGGAAATGATGGTCAATACACGTATAATGTCGGATTTGAACTCACAGCATCTCAAACATATCAAATAGTAGGATCAGTGTGTATAATTCCGAACAATGTCAATTCGTGTGAGGAATTTCGTTTTATGAATGTTCACTTTATTTCAATGATTCTTCATGCTCATTTTTAGCTTACTGTGGAGCGCCTTTTCGACTGGTACTTCGATCACTGATGGTAGCGGTGTGGGGTCATGACATCATGTCGTCATATCGTTCATTATTGTTTACCACTTCACGTTCAAGTTATATCTCCATATGAGCACATTTTGTTTCCACTCGATGTTTTCCAAGACTTGTGTTGTCTCGAAAAATATCAGACACCAGTTTTCTCCAGCTGATGCCCTGTCCCATCGACTGGAAAACTTAGAAAACTCAAAATGACTAGATTTTCTCCAGAAACGATGTGAGTCCCATCTGTTGACCCATCTCGACATTTTTTTCTGTCATCAACCAAAGTTTAGGGCTGACCTGCGGAGAGACGTTTCTACAGAGGTCAGCCCTGAACTTTGGGGGAACTGGCAGCCGAGGCAGGATGACGTTTCTGTATTAGGCCTACTTAGGCCTAATACATATACATAGATCGACATTCTCGTCTCCAGGTGGGCCCATATTCATCCTGAAGTTTTATGGCCGTATGCTTGGGTCGTACTTCAGCAAAACTTAGGATAAAGTCGGACCCGTGCATACGGCCCCAAGTTTGACATCCTTTGTTTTAAAGTGTCACACCTTGACTTGTTTTAATGGATGCAGATATTTACTCTTCCACTAGGCAACAGATTCTATCACACCGCTCGCATGGGGCCGTTCTGGTCTTGCACGGAACGCGATCCAGAGGTATTGGTGGTTGAGTGTAGGTGTGGTGTTTTTGGGGGGTATTTTAGTCTCTGTATGGCCGCCTCCCAAAGCTGGGAGGGGCGTATGGCTCTGGGGTTTTCAGTTTTAGAGGGTAGATTTTCCAGCACCATAGAAGAATTTGTGGCATTTTAGAAGTTGAACGCTATCGTCTTCCACTTTTTATAGCGTCTTATTGTAGATGGATGAATTTTCCCATTTAGGAGCCGCACAGTTACATAAAGAGATTATTTTACCACAAAAATGGCCATTTGTAACATTTTGGTTAAACAGTGTTACGTTTGAGTAGAAAAAAACATACTTTCACAAGCCACCGTAGACAGCTGATAAAAAAAGGTCAAAGGTTACGGATTAAATTCTCCTCAAAATCAGCCCTAAAATCCCTCCTCGAAACCATTGCCTGCATGATCTCAGTGGTTCGGATCATACCTTAGGCATGACTCGCACAATTACCACCAATATTTTGACAAAAGCACCAGCAATAAGTCACAATTCCTCGCACAGCTGACCACTGTCTCTACGGCTGATTCAAGTTCACAGTGCCGGTATAGGTTTTAAGTGCACATGCGCGAAATCAGCGCAAACGCGCCACGGGACCGGATGTCTCGAGCTGGTCATTCATGGCCATTGTCACCGTCGTATGCGGGGCGAGTACGGTATTGTTTAAGTTCAGCGAGAGCCAATCGTACTTGTCCTATTCAATAAGGTGATCGAAGAGGGTTGGACTTACCGCGCTGCGTCTTAGCGCGCGTCTTTATTGAAAGAACCCTAATGCGTTGCGAGGCTTCGTAAATGCGCCATGTTGCGGCTCACGTCATATGAAAAGACAATAATGGGGCGTATTAAATGGAGCAGATTTCATCAAAGTTGCATGTGCAAACGGGTATGCAACTCGTTGCAACTACCTACTGCAACTTGTTGCACGTCGCTGGCCAATGAGAATACAGCAAAAAATCATGTGACGTCTACTAAAGCCAAAATGGCTGCCGCACAAAGGATTCCTGCCAAAATTCCTGCAACTTGGTGCGAACTTATGCAACTTATCACACTGGATGTTGCTATGTGTAAACGTCACAGTTTGTCTGTAACAAGTTGCAGGTTGCAGCAACTTGCAACTTGGTGCAACCTAGTGTAAAACGGCCCTCTAGTTGCCTTGAATCTCGTCCAACGTTGCCCGATGCAGATCCATCAATTCTTGATGCTGATTAAGAATTTCTGCGTAACGTTCCTGGTTTCTACGCGCAAGTTCCCAAAGAGGAACTCTCCGTCTCGGTTCCGCCGGCTCTTGCGCANAAAGAAAAATGAATCCAACGGTAGATACTATGGTGGCATCTCCATCCTTATAAAAAAGAACATTCTTCATGGAATTAAGATAATTCAACCATCCTCTACTGAAATTCAGTGGTTAAAACTAAGCAAATCTGTCTTTGATCTCGAAGATGACCTATTTTTATGTACTGTCTATGTAGCACCCAAAAACTCTGGTTTCACACTCAAGAGTGATGATGATATTTTTTGTCGACTTGAGGGTGATATTATAGAATACTCCAAAATTGGTAATTGCCTAGTCAATGGTGATTTCAATGGTCGTACTGGGAGGGAACTTGATTATTGCACTTATGACAATCTCGACAGACATTTGAAAATTCCCAGTTCTGTCCTTTGCAGCACAAGCCTTGATCGACTCAACTCTGACTTGAGCAAGGTGGATGAACATGGTTCTAAACTCTTATCACTATGTAAATCCAGTGATTTAAGAATTCTTAATGGACGGACCTTGGGTGACTGCACAGGGTTTCCAACTTGCTTTAGTAATAATGGTACTCCCAGTGTCATTGACTATGCCATTGCTTCTGAGGAACTCCTCCCGGTTGTCAAATGTTTTCATGTAAATAATCCAACGCCATTCTCGATACACAATGTATTATCTACTGTTCTTCGTGTTGGTCACAACAAAGTAGAAAAGGATGAGGAGCTTAATCCCCTGCCTGCTAAGTTTATCTGGAAAGATTCTGACTTTCAGAACTTCCACCAGGCCATGAACTCTCCAGGTTGCCAATCTCTGATAAATGAATTTCTCGAAAAAAGTTTTGACCAGGACTGTCCTCAGTCAGTTGTCAATTCATCTCTGTCGGAGGTAAATAGCATTTTCTATACAGCTGCTAACATAGCAAAATTAAGAAAGTCTAAAGCTGGTAAACGAAACATCAAAACTGGCCAAAAAAAACGTAAACAGGTCAAGCAAAGCAAGTGGTTTGACAAAGACTGCACAGCTGCTCTGAGGAATTTAAAAAAACTTGGACTAGACTTGAAAAAAGATCCATACAATCCCAATCTTTTAAGCGTTTACAGACATAAAAGAAAAATGTATAATCGCTTAGTCCGACACAAGAAGCTAGCATTCCAAAACTCTATCCTACAGAAATTAACATCGCTTGAAAATGAAAAACCTAAAGTATTTTGGAACCTCTTCAATGAACTGAACTCCTTCCACAAATCGAGAAAATCCAACACCATATCTGGTGAAGAATGGGTCAAGCACTTTCACACTATAATGAACTCTAACCTTTCCAGTAGTGCCCATGATGTTGACATTGTTAACTACACCAATGAAAATTCCAATAGTATCTTCAACGAACTAAACTTCAAAATCACACCGAAAGAAATTGAAACAGCCGTAGGGAAATTAAAAAAAGGCAAAGCTAGTGGAAATGATTCGCTCCTAAATGAGATGTTTAAATCTGCTGGTTCCTGCATTGTTCCTGTTTTGGTGAAACTGTTTAATTTAATCCTTACTCATTCTATGTACCCTGACTTATGGAGAATTAACTATCTGACACCCTTGCACAAATCGGGTCCCTTAAATGACCCGGGTAACTACAGGGGGATTGCTGTATCAAGCAATTTAAGCAAATTATTCTGTAGTGTTATGCATAACAGACTTGACAAACTCTTTTCTGAAAAAAATACCATACCCCACGCGCAGATTGGATACAAAAAAGGATCAAGAACTGCTGATCACATTTATACTCTTAAAACTATTATTGACAAATATATCAAACACCTCTCACGTCGATGCTTGTACACCTGCTTTGTAGACTTCAAAAAAGCATTTGACACAGTTTGGAGAGAAGGTCTTTTCTACAAATTAATCAATGCGGGTGTGGGTGGTAACTTTCTGAACACCATTAAAAACATGTATGCTAATATCGACTTCTGTGTCAAACTGCCTGATGGGATAACACCATCATTCAAGTCGACCATTGGCGTTAAACAAGGCTGCGTCCTTAGTCCTATTTTGTTCAACTTATTCTTGGCTGATTTACCACAAATTTTTGATAGTTCATGTGACCCACTACAACTTGATGATATAACTCTTAACTGCCTAATGTTTGCTGATGATCTCGTTTTGTTGTCCGAAACTGCCAGTGGATTACAGTCTTGCTTGGACAAACTATATGAATATTCCAATAAATGGCATCTCACTATCAATGTAAAGAAAACGAAAGTTATGATATTTAGCAAAAGTGGCCGAGCTGGCCTGTCACTGAAATTCCACTTTAACACTCAGCAACTTGAACTAACTGATAAATACTGCTACTTGGGTATTGTCTTTTCTTCAAACTGTAGCTTTAAAGCTGCCATCAATTCTCTTGTTGACAAGGCAACAAGAGCATTATTCAAAATTCGTCAACACGACCTCAGAGGTAATATTTCAACTGCCATTAAACTCTTCAACACTTTAGTCACTCCAATTTTAAGATATGCTTGTGAAGTTTGGGCCCCTTTTGAAACGGAGGGTCTGTCAAAAGACAACTTGATTAAAATCTGCGAAAAAAGTCTCATTGAAAAAATCAATAATAAATTCTGCAAATATCTCCTTGGATTACACAAATACTGTAGCAATTTTGCCGCGAAAGGCGAACTCGGCTCTCATGGTCTCCTAGTTGGTTGCCTTAATCTTGCTTTCAAATTTTGGTACAGATTGAAAGATAAAAATGCCGATCAAAACTCCTTAGTAATCAAAAGCTATAATGAAAACATGAATCTTTTACTAACTCACTCACACAGTTCTGTTAACTGGTGTAATTACTTGAAAAACATCCTTCAGAGTTTTGACTTACCTAACATTTGGGTAGATAGTAATCTATTAAACCCTAACAGCAATGCCACATGCAAACTAATCCACAAAAAACTTAAAAAGTGCTATGAACTTGAATGGTGTAAAATTTTATCTCTGAATGATGGAAAACTAACATCCTTCAAACTATTTAAGAAAGAATTCAAACTCGAAAATTACCTCCTCAACTACAAATTTGAAGAAAGGAAACATTTTACAAAACTCCGCCTAAGCTGCCACAGACTTCACATTGAAACAGGAAGACATACTAGACCCATAATACCCCGTGGGGCTAGACTATGTCAGGTCTGTGATAAAGGTGATGTAGAAGATGAATTGCACTTCTTGCTAAACTGTAGCAAATACCAACAAGAGCGCAACCTCATGCTGGACTCGCTGAGGGTATTTGTGGACCACAGCTTACTAAATACTACTGACAAAGAACTTTTTACTTTCTTAATGTCTTATGGCAATGGGGACCTGGAGATTTCAAAACCTGTTCTTAAATACATTAACTATTATGCAATGACCTTGATGATCAGAGGTCAAGGTCATACTTTGATAATTTGATATATCTCTGCCTATGGCAGAGGTGGAAGCATGATATCAAGCACTATTAGGTTACTGAGGATGCCCATTTTGATTATGCAATGGCCTTGATGATCAGAGGTCAAGGTCAAGGTCAAGGTCAAACCTGATGATTTGATTTGAACACATCAAAATGGCTGCCTGTCATGCCTGTAAGGTCCTCTTAACAAGCGGGAACCATCAGACATTTACAATGTCATCTTGTTTGCGGATGATTCTTCGAATCGTCGCCCCGTCATCCCGTCGGCATCCCTGTCACTCATGTCACTCTCCTCGCTGCTGATTGATCATAGTAAATTTCTAGAATTATAATGAGATGACCTACTTGGAATTTCATTCATAAATTGTAGTGCTGCCGCCATACGGGAAATAGAGGAACTATCGATGTGCAGTTACTGCAGAGCCCGCGTACATCGCTTTAAGGAGGCTCAGTCCTAAGATACTGGTTCCTAGGAATCTTGGTCCTAGGACTACAGTTCCTAGTTGTCCAGGACCGTAAGACTTAGATTCCTAAGAGTTAGGGTCCGTAGGACTTAGAATCCTAGGAGTTAGGGTCCCGCGGACCCTACTTACTCGGACCTGGGTTACTTTCACACCGGATCCAACCGAACTGGCTCGAGTCACGTTGACGTTACAGTCTCGGACAGGTGTAATGAATGAGAATGCTTCCCCTATGCGACTACCCGCTTTACTTGTGGCGAACATCAGAAACAGAGAGACATGTTAGTGTTCCCCCACTGTCACGTTGCGGCTTAATCCGTCAATATTTTATTGGGGCATTGGCAAAAGGGGTGTAGTGAAAATATTACACCGGATCGACGCTAATTTCCTCGTGTGGAACGAACAGACTGGACTGTCTGGATCCAGTTCTCTGCATGGTACTGAAATCAACGTACAAAAAAAGAAGAATCACCTGCGCCACCAGCTGAGGGGAGCGTGATTTAAGTGGTCTTTATGCCCCCATCACACTGAGGTAGTTTTTAGTACGTTCTTGAAATGTGCCGAACGGGCTCGAACTGTGTGCGAAGAGAGTGGACGCAATGACAACTCTTTACTAATACCCCCATCACACTGAAGTCGTTCTCAAAACGTCCTGCCCCGTCCTAAAAAAATCGTAAAACGGGCTAGAACGTGTACCCTTGGCCAAATAATGCTTCGATGTACTGGAGCACCCTTCCCATCCACGAAGTTCGTAAAAAGACTGTAAAACGTTGCCACTACGTCCACTCCGTTCGCACACAGTTTGAGCCCGTTCGGCAAAATTTTCAAGAACGTACTGAGAACTAGCTCAGTGTGATGGGGGTATTAGGCTAAGAATCCATTCACGCGATTTTCTTGCCGCAGACGCTCGAAAGCATTGTTTGTTTCCGCCGCGTTGGTCCTGGACAAAGGATGCGACATCGCGCGGCACGAAAATCGCGTGAATGGATTCTCAGGCTAAGGGCTGATTCATACTCGCTTGCGGACCGTCAAGCGCATGAAACTGATCGCAGGTTTCCACGACGTGAATGTGCACACGCAGTGAAATTGATCATAGTCGGCGCAAAATCCGGACGGAGTATGAATCAGCCTTAACAGTCTTTTTACGAACTTCATGAACGGGCTCGGACGGGAAGGGTGCTTCAGAACTTCGAGGCATTATTTGGCCAACGTCATAGGTTCTAGACCGTTTTATCATTTTTCAGGACTGGGCAGGACGTTTTGAGAACTACTTGAGTGTAACACCTTTAACGGACTTCGGTCCATTGATTTGATGTGCTCTAAAAGTGTACCAAATTTCGACATCGGACTTCAAATGTGGCCATTTTGAAAAAATGGACTTCGGTCCATATCTGTGAGGCGGCATAGGAAAACCCTCTGACGGATGTATATTAAATATCATTTCAATAACAATTGAATACGTCATCACCACAAACATTCGTAACAATAAAAGGGTGGTGATCAATAAATAGTTCATTTGGCCACATCATGAAATTTGACATGCACAGAGCTTTGATATAAAACAAAAGCTGTCTGCTGGTTTTGATCACAACAATCACCCAGATGGGCCAACAATTTGAGGACAAGAATTCAAGGAAGTGATTCAAGGGGAGGATATATGACTTTTTCAAGAATTTTACCGAGAATACCAGTTTTCATGGACTCAGAATATTAACATGAACTCATTGGCTGGCGTAAATAATCATTCTGTACGTACACCAATGGAAAACAAGTAAATGGACAGCAGTTTTTCTTGAGTATCTCCAAACCAATGGGGTACAGAAAATTGGTCCCCAAGATGTTGCAATTTCTCCTCGCTATCTAACAGACTAAGCCTTTGACAGACTAAGGAATTTTGTAAAGACATGTTTTTCGCTACTGTGTTATTTGCATGATCTCATTCAAAATTTTTACTCATAGTGGCTTTTTATGATCAATCCTATAATTTCAACTATTATTGTTTTTTGTGTAGAAATAACGATCAATGACTTTTAACGGACACCCAATAACTAACGAAAATGGATTGCATATACAGTTGTTGTCAGTCTGGCATTGGATCAGTGCAATGCAGACAGAAGGCCAGGTGTTCGCACGAAGTTCCATTCATTATTTGTTGAAAAGGTATGAGTCACCGGATGAGATGCTTCTGACTGGTTAATGCCATATTGGAACACAAAGCTAATCATAATAAATTCGGGCCCTTGTTTTCGGCAAGAAAATTAGAAAAACCGGGAGAACCAAAAAGCAATATTTTTCCTGTGTATGTAGCTAGCGTCCAAGGCTCGTCGGTAACATGAAGACTTTTCGATACTATTCGGCTGAATCAGACGTCACTCTTGTTTCCATGCGGGATGGCAATAAATTTGAGTGGTTTTTCTGTCACTAAAATCGCCGGTTCTGGCAGGTAAGGGTCATAATTATGACCCTTACCTGCTATAAAGTCGGTACCTTGTGATATTATCTAGGAAATACATCATGATAAAATCATTTGGCGCTGTTGTTTGCAGACTTTGGGATCGTTGGGTGATGTAGGGCCATAGTGGCCATTTATGTCTGTGTTGGTTTTTGGCTTTGAATGGCCATACCGTTCGTCAACCATGGCAGAGGTGGCTCATTTTTGGAACGTCTAGTTTGAACCGTCTTTTTTTTGAAGATGGGGATTTGGCCTAGTGGTTAAGGCGTGCTGCCCCTGAGTGCTGGCGATTGATGCCTTATGCGAGGGTCCGTGGGTTCGAGTCTGATAGGAAGCTATGTCTTTCACCTTAGAAACCCATTATTATTTCATGTCCGTTAATTGTGCGAATGGAGTGGACGTAGTGGCGACTTTTACAGTCTTTTTACGAACTTCATGGATGTGCTCGGACGGCAAGGGTGCTCCAGCACAAGAAATTATTTGGCCAGCACTACACGTTCTAGCCCGTTTTACCATATTTTTAGGACGGGGCAGGACGTTTTCACAAATAATTCAGTGTTACAGTACCTTAAGGGACGTTCTGCTTGTCAGGAGTGTATTTTACATGTACATGTATTTCCTTCCAGAGTACTCAAACAAAAGAAAGACTTACTGGACGATGCTGCAGTCCACGAATACCTTTTTGCATTGACTGTGAGATGAAACGAAAACGTCACAAAGATTTTTGGTGACACTTTCACATTGGCCTTGAAGGACTACTACACTCTTTTCCTACAAAAAAGATTTAAACGAGCCTTAAGTAGACAGATCATGAATCTCATTCTTTGCATTTTAGGTCTTTTGTTGATAGTCGACGGTAAGAATAAAATGAAACGGTTGCTCGATCTCCGTCAAGGCCCCGTTCTATTTACCCTTCGGTGTGATGACCGTGACAATATGTTGTTGCTGTCCCCTGTTGGGAAGTTTCGCTAATCTGGCGAAACACGTAGCGGTAGTACGATACGAAATACGAAATTCAACTTCATTTCCAGGACTTATTAATGTACATGTACAGTCGTGTTCATATTAATATCAGCACAGATTTTCTCAAATATCTCATAAACCACCAAACCAATTTAATGTTGGTGAAAAATACAGAAACAAAAAAGTTTTTTTTGGAACTTTTTTCAATGACAGATTACGCAATGAAGAAGTGAATCTTGTGCAAAAACATTGATGCCCAGTTGTAGTCAACAGGATTTCTGACCTTATGCAGAAAACCGCATGGTTTGGTGGTTTATGAGATATGTGAGATAATCGGTGTTGATATTAATCTGAACAAGACTGTACATGTACCTCTGGTTACCACAAATGTCCCTGTTATCAGTGCGTCGTTTAGCTTTTAGCAGATCATGTACATGTACGCCGACAGAGTTATGGTGCATCTTGAATTTTTAAATTTCCAGACTTCGTATCTACGAAGTGGAAACATACTACTTATGACTCAAAATTTGAGACAGGCTCAATGAAGTCGTACTCAAGCCTTGATCTGATCTTCTTTGGCGCATACGGCCATGTCGAGTCCCGGTTGAGCCATTTCCCCAAGAGTCGAATATCTGGACGTCACACCTCTCACAGACCGTTGTATTTTAGGTTCTGCTTTCCCGGGTTTTTCCTTTCGCCGTGCTGACTGCGGAATAGATCTGCCAGGAGGTGTCATCTTCAGCGACCGAATGAATGCCTACATGTGCGCAGCAATGTGTCATAAGCGAGAGGACTGTGCCGCCTTCTTATACACATACAATTCCGGTGGCGCTCATGACCGCCCACACTGTCATATGAAATCGCCAAAGTGTGTCAAACATGTTGTAAGTGCATCCTACGATTATTATGATAAAATTGGTGAGTAGGCCTCCAGGGCAGCCCTGTTTGTACATTTCGACTGAGCCTTTGCGGTCGCATGAACCTTTTATCGTTTTTTGTATTAAAGCCTCACGTACAGTATTGAATTTTTCAGTATTTTCAAAGTGTTAGGAAACTGCAGGTAGAGGTCTCATAGCCTCGTGAAAGTCCCCAAAATGCTTGCCTGACACGTATTTCAAAATATCAGTGCGTAGTTTTCCGCACGACATCGAAAAATCAGCAGGCAGAGCTCTAATGTATCCACATAGAACATAGTACATTTTACACTACACTAACGTCGGAGGACGTAAGCACTTACTGAATTCAATACAGTGAGGCTTTAATTTCTTGTAGTAATTTTTGCGTCAATGTGAACTTCATACTATAATTATTTTTGCATACGTAAATTTCCTTTTAATTGTTTTTCCCTTTATTTCTTGTTTGTCACGGGGAACACCGAAAGCGATCTCTTCCTGGTCTTTGTTGTCCGAGACCACAATATGTTGCTGCATAGTACCTTCTTCATTATATTCATCGTCCATGTTAAAAATATCTGTAAATTTACAGCAGAATTTTCACTGCAAGGTTGCTGTAAAATTCATTTCACAGCAAACTTTAGTTTGGTTCCAGAACCCACCGCTAGGGCCAAAAGGGTTCGGTATCGGCCTCGTTTGACCTTGACCTCACACACAGAATTCTGTGTGTCTGACGTACCGAACTCTTCATTCGGAACTTCCGAAGGCAACTGCTCGGCAATTTCCGTAGATACTCGTATTTCCCCTCGGACACAATTTCAAGGCAGCCATCTTGAACGCGCAACGATTGCTGCCCGTTTGTGAGAGTTAAGATGCGGTCGCCTCATCACACCTGCGCATGAACTAAATAGGTCACACGTTGTTGATCAATAATTGGCAGATTCGGTGAGATACCGGTAAGTTTATATATAATATGCCTCAACTTATTGAGCAAGTACGGTTGAACATCTTAACGGGCCAAAATTCGGCGAAAATAGTCCCACGGCGGTCACATGGGTTTGATGATAAACAACATGGCTGCCTTGGACTTGTGTCCGAGGTGAAATGCGCCGCTCAGTCACAGATAGCAGTTCGCCTCAGGTCGTTCCGAATGCGAACTCTTCTGCGCCTAGCGGTGAGTTCGGGAACCAAACTATGCAAACTGCTGTTTTTTTTCACCGGAAATTAACAGCAAGATTACAGTTTCTCAGTTTTAAAGACAGCATTTGTTGTAGAATTCATACAATTTTGCTGTCAAAATACAGCAAACGGGTGCTGTCAAAATACAGAAAAGTGCTGTGTTACTCTGCTGCCAACAAAGTGTTGTCAGCATTTTTAGCTCACCTCTGTGAGGTGAGCTTCTCCCATGGTGTGTCGTCCGTCGTCCGTCGTCGTCGTCGTCGTCCGTCGTCGTCGTTAACAGGGGTGGCACGTTTCTAAACCGCTTGGGTTACAAA
>NMRB01001637.1:24641-86521 GCA_002633025.1 Notospermus geniculatus | reverse complement strand
TATCTAGTCAGGAGATGGTGAACCCCCTGTCGGCGAATGGACTCGCTGCTGTATCTAGTCAGGAGATGGTGAACCCCCTGTCGGCGAATGGACTCGCTGCTGTATCTAGTCAGGAGATGCTTTGGATGATGACGTTAACGTCACTTTTTGATGCCGAAGTAAAAGACTCAAGTTGAAGAGACCAGTTTTACCCTGAAGGGGAAGAGGTCGAAGTCCAGGATGTGTGTGAATGAGGAGGAATCACTCTCTCATGTAGGAATTGTGGGAAGAAAATGTTCATCTGCGACCGGTAAGTTTTCATGAAATGTATTTAACCAGTACACTACCCTTTATGTACAATACTGTATGTAAGTGAGGGCCTGTATGACGCATTCCACGCTAACTGGGGGCGCCTAAGTCCCACGTTTTCCGTCCAATAACGCCTGCAACAATGTTATCCACCTGTTGCAATCATCATTTCCATTTGGTCCCTGGGACGGAACTGATGATTGCAACACTATCAAATCGTCAGTCAGCGCCATCATACAGCAGGTCAGGGAACCAGACTAAGCGGCTTTAGCTTGGTCTATTACAGTTCGCTGCTTATTGTAGTTACAGTTCTTGTTCGTAGATGGCGCAGTTGCTGCTTGGCATAACTGTTTGGGCTGAAGAGACTGGCCTAGTGATTGCAAGTGGCATCAGATGGTGTTGTTCTTTCACTGCAGTGAGTTAGACCATTTTCCTTCGGTTTGTATGTGTAATTATAGAAAAATAAACGAATTAAAAGCGTGATTCCGTATCTTGTGTCCAAAAATCTGAAAATTGGTAAAAATCTGTGGTAGGCCTTTGGCGCATGCCATTGGCCTTGGTCATGTTGGTAGCGAAGAGGTAATCATTCTGACTGACATCAGTGATCCAACAACTGACATGCCAACGCTAACGGTGTTGAACCTGAAAGGTGGCAGGTGCCATAATTGCAGCTCTCTGATGGACAGTCTGTAATTCCTCCCCAGCATTAAATTAAAGCGAACTGGTTGTGCCAGTCAAGTTGTCTGAATAGAGAATCAAACGCCGCCATCTTGAATCTATTACAGTACTCACATCGGGAATTTTTTGCCTACTAAAGCCTGCCGCACACGGGAGCTATCTGCTGAGAAAAAAAAAATCGAGACCGTTTGCTCAGCAAATAGCTCGGGTGTGCAGCAGGCTTAAGAGCAGATTTGCACAACTGCTCTGGCTTTGCTCCCTTGAATTACCATTTAGAACACAGTCAACTGCAGATTTAGGCTTTAAATGTAATCTGCTGAAATATAAGGGGCTGTTGATTTTCATCACTTGAGGAATCTGAGTTGCGATCCTTGGGAAAACGGAAAAAGTTATGCACTTGCAAATTGCATGGATTATTTGTTTGTGCTGTACAGAATAATCGCTGCAATTTGCAGCTTCATACATTTGTAGCTTTCTCCATTTTCCCAAGGATCACAACTCAAGATTCCTCAAGTGACGAAAATGAACAGCCCCGTGTAATTGTGTACGGTATTTCATGGGGCATGAAATTATTCTTAGTTTTAGTGCCATTCATGCCGTGACTAATTCCCTTTAAATTCGTGAACTTGTCCCGTTTATTCCAGGCCGTTCTCCCGAGTTCTTCCTCTTTCCAGGCCGTTCTCCCGTTACAGTTCCACCTCTCCTTTAGCATGCTTCATTACACCTGCAACTACACAGGTCAACTGTCAGCTGAGCGCCAGGCCCATGGGCCTCTTGTTTTGATACACACTCTACAGGAATAGACCGTGATTAATGCGATTTTGTTTATCAAACACTTTCTTTGATCAAAAGTGTTACATCTTTACACATCCGGTTACATCTTTACACATCCAGTTACATCTTTACACATCCAGTTACATCTTTACACATCCAGTTACATCTTTACATATCCAGTTACATCTTTACACATCAGTTACATCTTTACAAATCCAGTTACATCTTTACACATCCAGTTACATTTTTACACATCCAGTTACATCTTTACACACCCAGTTACATCTTTTATCTTTACACATCCATGATAAAAACTAGGTTCCTGTGAAACCTTGTTTTTCTGCATAAAAACCAGGTTATTCTACTCGAGGGTGATAGAACCACAATTTTCTTTCTAAAATCCTTGTTCTATTAAAAGAACTAAGAACCAAGTTATGTTGAGAAAAACTAACATGTTATCGTATAAAAAACTTGGTTCTTAATGAAAAATCAAGTTTTTCAAAAAAACGTGGACAAACGGCCTGCCATATCCACTTGCATCAACTTAATGTTCTCTTTGTCAATGGTATAATTTATTGTTAGATCAGCAGATCACGGACCACACCCAAAAAATACCGTCGTAGTTTTTTTAACACCCAATGTAGATGTAGATAGCCAGAAATATAGCACAACGGCGACACACAAAATATGATATAAAAGCAGAGGTTGTCCTCCAGAATTTTTGCAAATTTTCGACCCCAACCGGGGTCTTCTTCAGGCAGGCACTTTCTTGCAAAATGAAGATAGAGTGTAAATGTGTGTGCAACTGAGCAAATGTGAGAGAGATAAGGACGGAATCGGCGCGAATGTGCACTGTTAACAATATCTGTAAATTAACAGCAGGATTTTCACTGTAAGGCTGCTGTAAAGTCATTTCACTGCAGACTGCTGTTTTTTTCACTGGAATTTAACAGCAAGATTACAGTTTCTCAGTTTTAAAGACAGCATTTGTTGTAGAATTTATAACGTTTGGCTGTCAAAATACAGTAAACGGGTGGTGTCACAATACAGAAAAGTGCTGTGTTTCTCTGCTGCCAGCAAAGTGTTGTCAGTATTTTTAACAGTGTGGTTATTCTCCTGGGATGAATGAATTCTCCTAGGATGAATTGTTCAACGATTCGTGCTCTGAGAGAGTTGGCTTACTTCATTTGTATTTTGTATTTGCATTTCATTTTTCCGTCAGAGCCGACGCTATAGCATTATTGGCCCTGGTACGGAGGAGGCCATCACAAGCTACTGTCAACATTACACCGAGGAAATGTGAAGACCATCACGTACACTAAACAAAACTAATGGATGTGAATCTAAAGCATTGCTGTTTGCTCCATCTTGGTGTGACAAGAATCTTCCCTTTTCCTCCTAGCCCGCCAATTAAGAACCAATCTCACAATAGGGAGGTTCAGAAATCAAACGATAAACGTAAACTTTACGACAACTTTATTTTTTTCATACTAAACATTAGCCAGATTTTATATTGCATTTTTGGTAAAACGTTGTCGTCAACGTTTACGTTTATCCTTTGATTTCTAAACCTCCCTATTGAAGCTAAAAGGACGAATGAAAGATAAGGTATGAACGTGGCAGGCGGTAGGTGGAATATGCTTTGGTTTGAGTCTCTTTTTAGACCCTTTTGGCCATTGTATTGTACAGTGTTGGTGGCAGGAGTGCGAGTTAAACGAGAGTTTTTTTGCAATTCTATGTCGTGTTTTTTCAACTTGAGGTCAACGTTTTGCACTTTTGAAATCCCAAATAATGACGCTTCTTGTAACATTCCGGCAGCAAAAAAATGTGGTGTTGCTAATAAAACACTAGCTATAACCAAAAAGACGTTCTTGCCTTTTTCCAGTCGACATGTGTCTGTACTACCTCATACTTCGTACGCACAAACCCATGGAGAACTTCGCCAGGATTTCGTTTCTCTCGCAGCTCGATTTTCGGTGCACCAATCAGAACGCTTCTTAGCCAACCTCGTTCCCAGGTAGGCAACAAGCCAATTAAACCAACCGCTGTGTATTTTGTGGTTGGAAAGTATTAGGAACGAGGATGGTCACAAACTGTCCAGCCATTCTATCAATTGCGATTTACCCACTTCTCACATGAACTATGCTGTTGAACAAAAATAACGATTTTTTAGCTCAGCTTTCAGCTGAGCTAGTCATATGTATAGTATACTGAGTGGCGTCCGTCTGTGTGTCGTCCGTGAAACTGGCACGTTTCGCAACCGCAAGGCCCAGGGTCATGAAAGTTGGTGAAGAGGTAGGCCCTAGGAAGGACACGAAACAGAACCAAAAAAAATTGCGATTTGACCTACATTATGTCCTCCAGGGGGCTTTTTCCGTAAAATGGAAAACCGCAATAACTCAGCCCAGAAGCAATATATCAAATAGAAATTGACAGGGTATGGAGCTTGATTTTTGATGCACCAAGTGCGATGGTAATTAATTCGAAATTTGTTCTCCAGGGGGCGCTAGCTGACAAAATAGAAAACAGCACTGTTTGAATTTCCCGCGCCAGTTACTTTGACATGTTGGATGCTCTTTTGTTCAAGGAATGAGGAATCATGGGAAATGTGGTGGTGCTTGCACAAAGTGAATATCGAGATGAAATACCTATGATAATGGCATAAAATCCCTTTGATCATACACAATCGCCTTATGAAATCATACATGAGTGCTATTTTAGAGTATCATCAATTTATTACTGAAAGTATTTTGCACCAAAACTACACGAATGCATGGGTTGGAAATGTGGCAATATATACAGTGAGGGCCTGATTTACTGGTGGTCTGGCATGATTTACTGACACCAGATTTTCCTCATTATAATATGCATTTTAGGACCACAACGGGGTGGGCCAAGCCATTTGAAAGAAGGAAACTACCGGGGTCTGGTGGTATTATTGAATGATTCAGCGGCTTTCATGAATCGGGCTGTGGACCTTGAAATCATTCTTAGCATGCAACAATAGTAACCTCTTTTCAATGACTATAGTCAAAGTCAACTTCAACAAGGTAAAATGCCAGACCTGTGCAACAGACACCATAAAGTGAACAAAAAATGATTAGACCACAGACCACAGTATTTACCAGTTGCCTGAGCACTACCTTGGATTTGCGAGACTCATGGAAAGTAAACCAATTTACCCTGGGATCATTAGGTAACTGCGACATGGATTATTTACAATCTGACCTGTGTTATGTTTAATGTCCTAGCAGGAACACCACGAAAAATTATTGAAACAGACATCCCTTATTTCCTGAGACTGATCATTGAACCACTGTGCACAACAATGCTAAAAGGTGTGCTCATTTTCTGATTGCCCCATGTTTCACTTGTTATTATAAACTGGGGTTCATTCCTAGGCCAACTCTCCTTTTGTGGGCCCCACTGATCTGGACTTAGAAAATTCTAACAACCACCAGTAAATCAGGCACTCACTGTATCAGGAAAAATTCGCAGTGATCGAACCCAGAGCTTTCTGGGCGAGCGATGCAAGGGGCGGGAAAACGTACTCTTAGGAGTTGAGAATTCTGGTGTGGAGATGCAGGTTTAGGCCTACATGATCCCCCTTCTCCAGCTGAAATGTGGATCCGGAATGTAGAAGAGTGCCAGCTGAAAGAATTATGAAAGAAGGTTTGTTTCGGAATAGAGGGATGCATCCCTCCATCAGAAAAAAATGGCTACCGCTAGGCTACCGACGGCAGCCTAGCGGCAGCCTGCGTAACTATGGCATTATGGATTAGGATGTATGGGAAAATTCCACAGCAGCACTGAAATCCCGTCAACGAATAAATTTGGTGTTGCAGGCGGGAAATTTGAATTCACTTGAGAGGCCTTTCATGTCAAGGGGTGAGATTTAGCTTTTACAACTTTGGCACTTTTTGGAGTATTTATTATATACATATGTATTGCCGTACTGTGGTGCATTGTACGCTTCATGGAAAAGCATTGCTTTATTATTTAGCGATTGAAAATGAGGGTTGTGTTGTGTTTGCCTCCCTCCCTCATTAAAACCTTCAAAGCCTGGAACCTGAAACACTGTTTTAATTTAACATGGTCTAAGTGATATATTAATCACTTCCCACAAAATGGCTCTGATATGATGTATCATCTCGATTGATTCATGAAGTCATATTAGCCCCTTCCCACTCAATGGGTGTAATACGCCATCCATCTCGATTCATCCAGAGATATTAACCCCTTCCTACCCAGGTGGTCTGAAAAGATATCTTTTCGATTCACGAAGTGATATTAACCCCTTCCCACCCAACTGGGTGTAATATGAAACCTATCTCAATTCACCAAGAAATATTAACCCCTTCCTAACCCAAGTGATCTGAGGAGATATCTTTTTTGATTCATGAAGTGATATTAACCCCTTCCCACCCAATGAGTGTAATACAATATCTATCTCGATTCCCCAAGTGATATTAACTCCTTCCTTCCCAAGTAGTCTGATAAGAGTCACAGTCTGATAAGATTTTCGATTCACGGAGTGATATTAACCCCTTCACACCCAGTGGGTGTAATACGACATCTATCTTGATTCACCAAGAGATATTAACCCCTTCCTACCCAAAATGGTCTGATAAGATATCTTTTTCAATTCACAAAGTGATATTAACCCCTTTCCACTGAACTGATTTCCACGAGGAACGCTTTGCTTGTTAACCATTAAAAAGGCACATTATTCGTACTTTATTTCCACTCTTTCAGCCTCTTGAGTTGGCAGGTCATAGCCAGGTGAGCGCAAGGCCCTCGGGCCTCTTGTTTTATAAAACAGAGAAAGTAAGGTGTATTGCTGTGGGGACGCTCGGCACCCTAAAATCCGTGGTTAGGGAGGTTAAGGCGCTAGGCAATCTGGTCGAGAGTGAGGGTGCTTTTCTAAGAGGGGTCCAGCGGGCAGCCATCTTTGGCTCAGCCATGACCATAAAGCGCCATCTCGCTCAGTGAGTACTCAGGAACTGGCCGTAGACTAACAACGCCAAGGCGAAGACGCTGCTGGACAAGGGCTCTGACAGGGTCGCAAAAGTGCCAAGAGCCATGCACAGCAAGCGACGTGAGTAACCGACCGCGTCTCGCTCATACCCCACCCCATTCTCAACTTAGAGCTTGAAACTTTGTCAGATTTCAATCTCTAATGTCATACATAAGCGGCCATATTGAAATGGAAGGATATGTGATGCGGCGCGCCGATTACGCAGACTGGCGGAGTGTTCTTCCGCTAAGAAATTGTTCGCTAATATATAGTATTGAAATGACGAAAATCTCACATTATATGATCATTTTGTGTGTTTTAGTACTCAATCATGTCAATAGTGTACTGATCCAATGCTGTCCATGCGTTTTACGTGAATTCTATCGAGTAATTTGAGGGATTTCATTACAACGTATATTATACGTATAAGCGGCGAGAGCTACTTTCCCACTTGCCCGGCATGATCACCAAAATGTGTAATTAACCACATTACTGGCGTGTCACTTTCAAGTTTACATACAGCGTATCAAATATATACCAATTTATTGATATTTGAGCGATAAACACGCCTTCAGACAGACAGGGTTTGCAGGTGTTATATTGTTCGCGGAGGTGGCTACTTGTCATGAGTGATGCAGCAGCCTAACAATTCTGGTCGTGATCACGACCAGAATCGCTCCGCGCATGACTGTATGACATCCGAGGGGCTTTCCCGAACAATGACGGAAAGACCCGAGGTGTTCCGAATGAGCCCACCCGGATTGCATGATCCGGGCGGTATGGGGGCCTCGGGCCTAATCAATGCCCAGGTTCTATCAGAGATGAGATCGAACAATTGTAAGGTGTACAGAAAGACTGACGTGGTATTTAGAAACTTTGAGATTACTAGTATTGCAAATGTTAACGATCTATGATAAAAAACAGTTATTATAAAACTAACAGCGGGAGTCAGTCCACGAACAGGAACATCCAGTTGGAAAGAGCTTCCCACAGCGAAGTTCGTCAAGGGTAGGGCGGAGCGATGTCACAACCTTTGGTGGTCAAGATGGTGTTAGCCTACATCAGCTGTCAGTGTTTCTGTGTTCTGTGTGTCAGTCTTTCCCCTTGTTGTTTGGGTCGACACGTTTCTCTGTGTGTCCCTATTGTCAATCCGCATTCCCTCAGACAAGGCTCATTACTTTTGGCGGGCTCTTGGACAAAGTTTTCACCCCTTTCCAGAGCAAACATCTTCTTGAACATAGTTTGTCAAAAACAAAGATGGTTGTAACAATAACATAACACTAACAGGAGAAATTTTGACCTCTTGACGGTGTTACAGATTCTTAACGACTAGTAAAGTGGTTAAAATTTCTAAAATCTAGGGGAATTCCTGCGTATTTTAACCAGTGTGTTCAAAATGAAGAGGAATCTCTTTTAAGCAATTTAGTAAAAACCCCAGCTTTTTTCATCAAGAATGAGGAACCGGAGGAACTAACGTCACGACGCGGCGCTGTGAGCAGTGCGACCGGAGTTTCTTTTTTCTAACGTTATTTCCATTTATTTCTGGCGTGGAAAGCATCCATTTGTTTCGGTCGCCTGGCATTAAAATTTACATCATCTTGTAGCAGATGAAAATGTCTGCATTTTGCGGTGCTTTTTTCCCTTAAAATGAAGCTGTAGATGTCGATTATGGCAACGTCATTATCTCATTATTCCTGTAGAAAATGTACAGCAGATTTTTTCATGACGCAACGTCAACACCTAAAACGACGTCAATGACGTCGTTTTGGTCGCACTGCTCGCAGCGCCGACCTGTCGGGATTTCCGGCACGCGGGTTCCTCATTACCAATGTTATGTTACGCCTGTAACAGTTCTGTTATGCCCGTTGTACACGGTCCAATTGTTTATTACTAACTTTTAGTAATAACTTTTCGTACGATTTTTCTGCTATGGGCTCCGTTGTACACGGTAATAAATTTTAATGCCTTTTCGAAAATGCCATCCGTCCAGTGAAGGTTACTGCCTGCAATGGCTCCTGCCCTGCTGCTGCAACCATTATTTTAGCAAGCACAACCTTTCTGAATTTCAACATGGCCAAATATTATGTCGTGGTACAGGCTATTGGTATAAGGATTACATGTACTTCATCGCGGTTGCTTATTTTGGGCAACAGCTACATAATACAATTCAAAATCAATCTACGACAGGCCTGCATGGATAGATTTAACTCTCCTACCCGCAAAATGATGAAAACATACCAATATCCGCGTAGGACGCATAACATTGTTTGACCCACAAGGGGTTAATTGTACTAAAATAATATTAGACACAGCCACAAGAAATCTTCAATATAAGTTTATCAATGATATTTTAGTAAATAATTTTTGGTTGGCTAAATGGAAAATTCAAGCAAACAACCTGTGCACATTCTGTAATGTTCACGAAGAAAACATACATCATCTCTTCTGGAATTGTGTGATCACAAAACGGTTTTGGGATGATTTTAACACTTGGATTAATCACTTCACACCTAAAACAATTAACCGCTGAAATTGTATTTTATGGAACAGATCATCTACTTCTACACACTTTGATACTTCTTAAAGCAAAAAGGTTTATACACAACTGTAGAAACAAAAAAGTGCTACCAGACCTAAGAGATTACAAATATATCATAAAATATATAAAACAAGTAGAATTAGAAATATCTTTTACAAACAAAACTGTTGACACCTTTTCTGAAAAGTGGGATCCAATCTTAGAATTTCTTTGAAAATCGATGATAAATAAAAAGGCAATTTCCAGAGTGTTTGCGAATTTTCGACCCCAACCGGGGTCTTCTTCAGGCTGGAACTTTACAATCCGAAACTCTAGTTTGAATTCCGTAACATCAAGTCGGTTGAGGAGATCCTTTCTGCAACGAACGCCGATACTCGAACGCTTTGTGAGACGAAAGTGACGACTAGGTCTCCTCAACACTTTCGTTTTTGATGGGCTAACTTCTTATATACATGTATACATGACTATAAACTATCATAAAAGCTGATTGCAATGTCCCAAAGTTTACATACGAGTTCATATGCTAGAAAACCCACCACATTGTATTCACACCGTCACGCCTTTGTTGGCACAAAAGGCTTAGGCCTGATTTTTTTTCGAGGCAATTACATGTAGGAAGTCAAAACCGACGACAATATAAGTTGGGCAATTTCATTTAAATGCAAAAAATGGAATACAATGTTTGTTGATACACACTCCTGTCCGAAGTCACCACCCACTCGATCGGGCAGGTGAATGTGACGACAGCCCGGTATTGCCACTTTTTCTCGACAGCCGGCGCCACTCTCCAACCCACGGGACTAACTACGTTGTCAGCGAATGAATCCGATTTATTGTGTATATGTACATGTACATGTTGTAATGAATTTCTGTAGTTCATGTTGCTGCCGCTAGGTGGCTCCCTCTACGTCGGCAGTCAAATTAGCCATTAGAGATCAAATACCGGGCTCCTTTAAGGAGTTTTCAGTCAGTTGACCAATAGCGTACCAATAGTGGACGCATTCAAGGTTGACTGAGCACCAATCAGAGAATTTCATACATGTACATTTGTTTTTGGTCCGCTAGAACTTTGCTGCCGTCTATTGGGGATAAGCTGGCTGAATGCTCCAACTGACTGATTCAGAAAGTGGCACCGGCTTTTTTAGTTTACAACACTTCTACTTTCAACAGAGAGCCCTGGAGACAAATTACCCAACAGTCCTCAACAGCTCTGCCATCTCCAGTCTTCAGGAATCTTTGCGGACAGTTGTCATGAAACCTGTGCTAAGATTTGTTACCTCCCTATCACTGTAAAGGGTCCAACTGGGAATCGAATCCCCAAGCTCAGAAGTGTGGGACGTAGCAATACTTCCACTCCACCACTCTTGAGAGTGCAACCATTTCCTGGCTGTGGTGTCTAGACATCGGGATGGAGACCGACCTCATGTATTAAAATAAGACAAGATGGCGGCATAAGTGAAGCCCGACATTGGATCACCGCATTTCGTTCAAGGATTTTTTTACTCTTCGGGTGTCCGGCTTCTTTTTTCCTTCGGGCGAGGACCGGTACGAAGGTAACAGGCAAGCGACGGAAAGGTTATTTTCCCTTGAAGTCGACCAGAAATGTGACTTTTTTTGCCATAAACTGAATTGAATCGTCCCGAAAAATCACAGTAGCGAAGTGCCGTGTGCACATGAACACCGATAGTACATAGCGTACATAAATTGTTAATCCGTGATTAATCAGATTTGGAAGTGCGGTGGTCAATCCGTCACGCATGATTAGGCCTCAATGTCAACAGAGGACGCATCGGCGTGCAGTCCCAAGGACTGTTCCACGAATGTGTGTTTGGGACAGAAACGAGGAATATCTCCCTCTGCCTCGGGAGAGAGTCCTGAGCATAAGCAAACGAGATTTGATAAGGATGCGACACTCGAGAACACCATCGATGAATTGACCGAGTCAGATGAGACACTGATGGACACACCCAACATTATATGTGACCCCCTCTTGTCCTACGTAATGTTTGCCCTTAATTCCGGCACGCAGGACGCTGTTAAGAACGTCGTCGTTGGCCACTTCTCTCAAGATGAGATACTCAAGGCAAAGAACACCCTCTGGGACAATGTGGACAGTAATATAATTGGGAAAAAGGTGAACAGAAAAACTTCGAACATTCGCAGCGAAGCCGAGGCTTGCGCCGCGGATATCGTTACCGCTATTACCCGTCTCGACAAGGCTGATAAAATGCCCAATATTGTCATCGCCGCCGTGGATTTGGGACGTATACCACGCTCGCACCCAGAGGAATTGAACAATATCTCCTTATGCGACCGCCTCGCTAAGCTTGAGCAGAAAATATCACACATGCAGAAAACGGTTGGTAAAAATTCTGTTGACATTTTCGATATTGTTTCCAAAATGCAAGATAAAACGGACAGTAAGGAAGACTGCGTGTCTGATCATCTGACTCCACTATCGAAGACAATGGAAGTTCTGAGGACACAGTCCCCTCAGCGTCCACCACCTCCCGAGAAGACTGAATCGGACTCCATGACCTTCACCTCGATATATCATCAATCGACCCCCAGGGTAGTCTCCGGTCGCGGGCGGGGATCTCTGCGGGGTGGCAGAGGGCGTGGGTCGTACGCCAACGTTGTGTCGAATTTAGTGGCACCTAGTGAGGTGCTCCGTCTCAGAGGCAGTACCACATCCGTCTACAGTAAGGACAGCCGTGCCACAGANGAGATGCATTGCTATGAGACTGGTACCCGCTAACTCATAACACCAGATATATGTGCATACGTTACAGCACTAGGCGCGATGTCTGCCCATTACATCAAGTGGCGATCCCCCACTGCATTGCATGGTTTATTCGTGAATTACCAGTTGGCGAGTACACATGAGGGAACAGCCCTCTTCCCCATCAAAACGGGGTGGGTTTCCCCAGGGCATTGTAACGCGCTATGCAGAGTGGAAATGCCCTGGGTTCCCAGGATGGGTCGTTCCCCTGACAACACGGACAATTCAATTCTCAATCGCGACGTATAACTCCCAAGGACTTGGTCCAGGAAGGATAGAGTACATTTCGAACTTATTGCTAAATCACGATTTTATATTTTTGCAAGAACACTGGCTGTTTGAAAGTTGTATTATTAGTTTTGAAAATTCCCTCAGTGATGCTTGTGTCCATGCGGTATCGGGGATGGTTGAGTCTGATTGTTTACAAGGTAGACCATACGGTGGGGTGGCAATAATCTGGAAGAAGGATTTGAAACATAAGATACAGCGTTTGTCAATTAGATCTAAGAGAGTTTGCGGTATTATAGCGCAGTTTGATGAAAGTAGGGTCCTTCTTTGTAGTGTGTATATGCCTCAAAAAGACAATCACGATGAATATGACGAAACACTGCGCACCATTAGTGAACTGTTATCAACACCTGATGTAGATAGAATAATCATTGGTGGGGACTTGAACGTCGATATCTCCAAACCTGGGGACAGAAATTTCATACGTCTACGTGAATTTATCATAAGAGAATCATTGAAGCTTAGTTCAGACTTTAAAGATGTCGATTATACATACGAAAGCAAGGCAAATGGTTCCAAGTCAAAGTTAGATTATTTTATTGTGTCAGAGAATTGTTTTGAATATATTAATGATCTTAGTGTGCGTCATGAATTGGACAATTTTTCTGATCATTGTGATTTAACGATTTCGTTTGAATTTCCTGTTGAATATGTCAAAGCTGAGTCTAGTGGCTCGAGACGAACTGGTGTTAACTGGAACAAAGCTTCAGTTGATGACATCGATAATTACAAACAAACCCTTGATCAATACCTGGGGAGGATTAATTTTGACAATCCAGCCTTTACTTGCGTTGATCACTCTTGTACAGACCACAGAGACGAAATCGAAAGGTTACACGAGCAACTTGTTGACGCTTGCATTCAAGCTGGTGAAAAGTCTTTGTCAGCCCCAAGGGGTTCAGACACGCATGCTAGTTCGGGCGTTAATGGTTGGAATGATAGGGTGAAAAACGTCAGGGAAACAGCCCTTTTCTGGCACTCATTATGGAAAAGTATTGGTTCGCCGAGGCAGGGAGCAGTAGCCGACGTGCGTAGATTAACACGTGCGAAGTATCACTTGGCAATTAGAAAGCTGAAAGCCGACAATAAGGTGGCCGAAAGCAATAAGTTGGCAGAACTGCTTCTTGCCTCGGATAGCCGACCTTTTTGGTCTGAGGTTAATAGAATTAAAGGAAGGAATTGTAATTACCCGAACATCGTTGATGGTGAAACAGACAAACAGTCTATTGCTAATACTTTTGCTGACAAGTACGAAGCACTATATTCCAGCGTATCGTATGACACGAATGAAATGGAGGATCTCCTCAGAGAGATGGAGGCCTCCATCGATGACCGGCACAAACATTTTATGTGCGATGAACGAAGTCATTCAATTGCATCTGACGAGGTTGCACAGGCTATCAAGAATCTTCATAAAGGTAAACATGAAGGAAAGCACAAAGTCTACTCTGACCACCTAATTAATGGCACACCCAAACTATACGAGGGTCTCGCAATGTTATTTACTTCAATGTTGTACCATGCCTATGTGCCTCAAGGTTTTAGAGAGTCCACTGTTTTTCCCATTCCTAAAAATAAAAGAAAATCTCTGAACGACTCTGATAATTATCGAGGTATAGCTCTGAGCAGTGTACTGGGTAAGGTCCTTGACCACATTCTTCTCGCAAAGTATGAAAAGGTATTCTCTTCTTCCAATATGCAATTCGGGTTCAAAAAAAAGTCATCAACCACACAATGTACCTTTGTGCTGAATGAAACGCTGCAATACTACCGCAGCAGAGGTTCCGGAGTTTATNCTGGTGAAAAGTCTTTGTCAGCCCCAAGGGGTTCAGACACGCATGCTAGTTCGGGCGTTAATGGTTGGAATGATAGGGTGAAAAACATCAGGGAAACAGCCCTTTTCTGGCACTCATTATGGAAAAGTATTGGTTCGCCGAGGCAGGGAGCAGTAGCCGACGTGCGTAGATTAACACGCGCGAAGTATCACTTGGCAATTAGAAAGCTGAAAGCCGACAATAAGGTGGCTGAAAGCAATAAGTTGGCAGAACTGCTTCTTGCCTCGGATAGCCGACCTTTTTGGTCTGAGGTTAATAGAATTAAAGGAAGGAATTGTAATTACCCGAACATCGTTGATGGTGAAACAGACAAACAGTCTATTGCTAATACTTTTGCTGACAAGTACGAAGCACTATATTCCAGCGTATCGTATGACACGAATGAAATGGAGGATCTCCTCAGAGAGATGGAGGCCTCCATCGATGACCGGCACAAACATTTTATGTGCGATGAACGAAGTCATTCAATTGCATCTGACGAGGTTGCACAGGCTATCAAGAATCTTCATAAAGGTAAACATGAAGGAAAGCACAAAGTCTACTCTGACCACCTAATTAATGGCACACCCAAACTATACGAGGGTCTCGCAATGTTATTTACTTCAATGTTGTACCATGCCTATGTGCCTCAAGGTTTTAGAGAGTCCACTGTCTTTCCCATTCCTAAAAATAAAAGAAAATCTCTGAACGACTCTGATAATTATCGAGGTATAGCTCTGAGCAGTGTACTGGGTAAGGTCCTTGACCACATTCTTCTCGCAAAGTATGAAAAGGTATTCTCTTCTTCCAATATGCAATTCGGGTTCAAAAAAAAGTCATCAACCACACAATGTACCTTTGTGCTGAATGAAACGCTGCAATACTACCGCAGCAGAGGTTCCGGAGTTTATACCTTTCTGTTGGACGCAAGCAAAGCATTTGATAGGGTCAATTATGTAAGGTTATTTAGATTGTTGCTCAAAAAGGGTTGTTGTCCGATTATTGCTAGATTTCTTGCCATTTTATACACGAACCAACAGGTCAATGTCGATTGGAATAGAACTCGTAGTCGAACATTTGGGGTTAAAAACGGTATCAAACAAGGCGGTGTGTTATCACCAATTCTCTTCTGTATTTACATAGACGAATTACTCTGTCGTCTAGAGTCTTCTGGATGCGGGTGTTACATCGGGAACACTTTCATGGGGGTCTTCGCCTACGCTGATGACATCGTCCTTTTATCGCCCACCAGACTGAGCCTACGCAAGCTATTATCTATTTGTTCCAAGTTTTCGGATGAGTATCATGTGAAGTTTAATCCTGATAAGAGCCAATTAATGTACGTTGGTAACGATTCAGACGATCAACCACCTTTTGCATGGGACGGGCAGCTAATTAGGATTATCAACCGAGCTTTCCATGTCGGTCATGTCGTCGGCGAAGACGTCCATGCTAGTGTTCTCGATAACGCCATCAACGAAATGTATGCAAAAACGAACGTACTGATGGCCCAGTTTGGTCACGGCTTCTCTGACATTAGATACATGCTTTTTAAGACATATGCCATGGCGCTGTATGGTTCAGCTCTCTGGGACCTTTCAGCAGGCTCACTCGAAAGATTTCTCGTTGCATGGCGGAAATGTGTTAGAAAATTGTATAAACTTCCCTTCAGAACTCACTCGAACCTCTTACCCTTGATATGTATGGACATGCCTCCTAGGCTACAACTACATTCGCGTTTTTTTAAATTTATCAGGACAGCAATCGTAAGTGCGAACGAGCGTGTCAGGTTGTGCGCAAGACTGGCGACGTCTGGCAGCGGTTCTTATGTCTGCAGGAACATTACTCTGTTATGTAGTCAAGCACGATGCTCCCACTCCGATATCGGAAATGTAATTGTTGCTCACAATGATAATGAACTTGACCAACAGACACTCGCAAACGCTAGCGTCTTACGAGATTTGATTTCCTGGAGAGTAACGCTTACCCAACAGTTTCTTCAAAGTAACCCAATAATTCCTAGAACTGGAGATGGTCGTATCCAAGGACTTGCAAACGTTGTTCAAATGTTGTTGTTTGGCACCGGTAACTAATTGACGCACTACCTGTGCTTGCGCTCTGAATTTATTAAGATTATCAATTGAATGATTGTTAGCTAACTTCGCTACGAAGTTGAACAGCGCAGTCGTCGTCATCAGCCGGAGCACCAGCAGGAAGCGTCTATGAATAAATTATCACAAAAGAAACGAGGCTTCTGATTGGGCGCACGAGAAAATCCCAAAAGCGTTGAACACGGAATCTGGCTGGTTGCTGCAGAGTGTAGGAAGAGGTTAGCCGATTTCACACGATGCATTATGCAGAATGTGTCGCACCTACTATGCGTGCGCTACGGCGGAACTGTCGGCATCAGGTGAAGGAATTATGGTCAGGTCGCTAAGGTGAAAATAAAAATGTATGCATCGTCGTGGAACAGGCGGCATCTAGTTCGGGCCATCTTGTCCAAACAAGGCTATCGACTCCGTCTTTAGCCTTGTCCGAATCCTGTCATCTTTTCCGTTAATGCATAAATTATTAATGAACCTGACCCCTACTTGACCCCGCCTCCGAGCCAATCAAAACTGGCGAAACAAATCACCGTTGGACACTTTCTTTGCTCTTCACCTCGCATTTGTAACATGGATTTTGATTGGCACGTCGATTTTCCTTCGCGCCCCGATGATTGGCTGAGGCTCTCACCCCCTCAGAAACGGGAAATGCGATGGATTCGAACCAGGCTAGATGGCCGTCAGGCCAGATAGACTGGTGAGCACCAGATGGTTCGGGCAGGAATAACGCAAATAACGCAAATCGCGGGTGGAGTGCGAAATTCACTTCGAGTGCTCGTTGCCCAGAAGACTTTCATCTCTAGGAGTAAGTGTCGTGGGACACTTTCAGCTAGAGACCTTTTCTGCTGGTACACTGGTTCTAGTTCTTGTGTAGCAGCAAATTAATAGAGAGCTTAATGAGAACCGGCTACTTATCCTTAAACCGAAACGTATAGATCTACGTATCCCGATACGTTTGCGTTCTCACGGATCCTTTATTTATTTGAGAAAGGACCACGTATACGGATGCGGATACGTAAACCTAGATAAACGACGATCACTGATTGGCCTAAATACAGGGATCCACCAATGTCCTGGGACACTTTCAACTAGCGACCTTTTCTACTGGTACACCGGTTCTGGTGTTTGCGTAGCAGCAAATTAATTGCAGAAATTAGCCAAACCTTTCGTCGTTGGTTTGAAATGCCACCGCTATTTATCTGCTATTGTTTTAGTTCTGTTGGCAAAATCAATCGTCAAAGCTACTGCAGTAAATCGGACGTCTTCGTTCAATCCCGAAAATATCGATGATTCGCGGTTACACTACATAAAATCCCCGCCGTGTTTAAAAGCCCCGGCGTTGCCCCTTCGAGCTCGCTGGGGCTAAGCACGGGGATTTCAGACACACACCTATAAATAGCCGAGTCTAAATAGACCTAACCGCAAAATCCCCGGGGAAAGCACGGGGATTTATGTAGTGTAACCACTGTTAGTTCCAAGCACCCCGACAGACGGCGACGCAAATCGATGAGTCATGTGCATGCGTATAGGCTATTTCACGATTCAGGTAGTCCGAACACTGCCTCCTGTTGCTCATTTGCGGAACTGACGGCCGCAACAAGAGTCAGATGAAGCCTGTCGCGGGGGGTCTATTTTGATTGGTCCGTCGGCGTCCATCTCCAGGTCGTGTTTTGAATACATTTAGTGCACGGCAATCGTATCACTTGACAACGCTGCTTTCAGGCATTTTACTTGCTGTTTCAACCAGCTACACTCACAATCACGCTCTCTGTTCACTCTTAGCCAGACAAACATTAAGAAAACCGCAATTTATTATCAAAATCACGAAAAATATTCCTCTCGAAAAGCCGAATCGGCGAATGCACAGCATCGCCATCTTTACAGTTTGAGGTCACGAGATACGGGAACCACCAATCAGTGATCTGATCATGCTGATGACGTAGAACCAAAATCTGGTTCTACGGTTACTCATCATCTGACTCTGTATTAGCGTCCAGCAGATTCTAAAAATAGCAATACGAGTCAGACGTTCGGACTACATTCAGGTAGCACTCGATGACGGAGAGCTGTAGGGTTGTCCGGGTACTCCAGAGATACCCTAGAACACCCTAAAGATACCCTAGAACACCCTTTGCTCAATGGGTATTTTGAAACAGTCTACCCAAGAACACCCAAGAATACCCTAGAGCACCCAAGAACACCCTGTCACACCCTACAGAGATTTTTTTAGTAGGGAATCACTCCTTAAAAGCAGTGATTACACTGCATACATGTAAATCCCCGTGCTTTCCCCAGGGATTTTGCGGTTACCCCTATGAATCGCCCCGTGTCTGAAATCCCCTTGCTTATTAGCCCCAGTGAGCTCCAAGGGGCAACGCCGGGGCTATGTAGACACGGGGATTTTATGCAGTGTAACCGCGAAATCCCCGGGTTTACTTGTAGTTCCAAGCACCCGGCGACAGACGGCGATGCAAATCGATGAGTCATGCGCATGCGTATAGGCTATTTCACGCCTCCAGTAGCCACTCGATGACTAGACCGAACACTGTCCTAATTAAAAATACTAGGACAGACACAAGCAAATGCATAAAACCATCACGGCACCTGCTGGTCTATATTTAACTCTGGGAAGCCCCTGCAGGCAATCACCGTTCACTGCCCGTTTCAGGCATATATAGCTTGCATGGGTTTCAGGCAGCAGTAAGCTGTTTGCCTTCTTTCATTCACCTGAGCTAAAGCCAACTTTGATCTCAAGCAAAAATCTACGTTTTTCTAAAATTCACTCATGATTTACGAGATCATGCCTAAGTTGTGGGAGCCGCCATCTTGTCAAAATGTCACCTGACCCAATTTTCTAAAATGACGTCACTAGCGGAGAATCGGGCTTAGATCATTTGCTTTCACCGGTCTTCGAATGCAAGCTGCCCAGAAGACCGGGTACCAGTCTACTCGATGACGGAGAGTCGCCTACATGCAGTGCCCCTGTCGCCGTGATACAGAACTTATTACTAATCGCATTTTAGTAGTGTAACCGCTCGCCGTGTCAATGCCGTGTTTTTTCAGCTCTCAAAAAGCACGGGGATTTTGGATAGGTGTAACCAGGGCTTCAGATTGTTGTATTTAGTGAGACAGTGTATCATGGGAGAGTGTGAAGAGAATATTATTTTATCATTGTTCATAGCGTCTTTTACGACAAAATAGTTCCACCAGACCTCTCCGAAATCGTTGCCCAGTCGCACAATAAATAAAGAAATTAATGAAACGGTTCAAAAGGGAGAGAAAGCGAGCTACGGAATAATAGAGGTCTCTCCAATTACGGTCAGCTGACAAGGGGGTGTAATAATGAAGGATGTGAATAATTTCGTAGACAGCTCCTGGTGATTCTAGGATTACATAAACGATAACTACTGCCATTACTCTTTTAGTGGCCGAAATACCTCCTTTGATACCCTTCCCTGAATGTCTCGTTATACCGTTCTTTCTGGAGGCTTTGAGTGTCGTCAAAATGGAATATGTGATGATGACTAGAGTCGTGATGGGTACACATACGCTCACAACAACTGCAAGACCACCTCTGTAGAGTGGTCCGTATTGTACGTTGTTTCCCAACTCACTGTAAACCTTTACTGGTCTTAGTCTCTTGACGCAAGCATCATAGCGATAGCTGACATCGTATGTGAACAAAAGTGGAAAGCGATACACAAAGGAACAAACAAAAACAAGCCCGATTGTTATATACGCATTCTTGTTTGTACAAATGGACGCCGCTTTTAATGGTCTACACACTGCGATAAATCGTTCTACTGCGATGCAGACAGTCAAGTAGATAGATGCAGTTCTTGAAACGGACCGTGTGAAACTAATATAACGATAGGCAATATTATAAAATTCAATGTATGGATTAACCAGAACAATATAATAATGCATTTGTACCATGGTATTCTGTATAATATCTCCTAATAGAACTGCGCTGTCTGCAACAGCCATAGCTCTAAGAAGAATCGAGTTTGACGTATATGGCCTCTCACGGCCTAGTACTATAAAGGAGAGACAATTCCCTACCAGGCCGAGAGGCACAATGATCAGAGTCAAGTGAACTTGTAGAATGAGTCGAAGGTACCGTCTTGAGCTGCTTAAAGATCTCATTCTGTAGCCTGACAGACATCTCACGGCACGGATTACGCGGGCTGTTGTACTGGTCTTAGTTATCATGGTTATAGTTTCCGTTATTTCTGTTAGCTGAGTTGAGTGAAGTTGTGCAACCTTAGATATACCCACCTATAGAATCACTCCCATCTGTTACATTATGTATTCAGTTCCCAATATGTTTTACTGCATTGAGAATTTATCCTGACAAAAGTGGCGAAACTGACAAGCGCGACCAGTTGTTTATAATAATATGCACACTTAGGTCGTCTCTCCTCTTGTCGCCGATCAAAACTTTGAATGGTGAAAAATGATGAGAGTGCACTAAAGACAGTCTTGGACTTGCATCACAGCAACAGCCAGTTTGGATGCGTAGTATGCGAGCAGTTGAAACATGTTGATGATCATACGCCTTTTTCAACGTTTAGGCCTACTGCATTTAACAACGTCATTAGATAAGTTTTTCAGCCATTTGAAATCACATCAGCTTGTGGCTGTAAACTGAAACATCTAATCATTATTTGCCGTCAACAATTGGGAAGGAATTTTGTATAATTATGTCGTTCATAGTTGCTACAGGGACTGGTACATGTAGGTGTGGATGGAAGCGTCTGACTGAGTGGTGTGCACTACACGTACATGTACATCATGTACGCACAGCACACGCCCTCGGACACTCGTTAATCACAATCTTAAGCGGGTGATCCACTGTTGCGATTTTGGCTTGAGACGGGGTTGCGATCCCTTACGAGCATCTATAAGGACTTCCGTTTGCCATATAAGGTGATCGCAAGGGACCGCATCCCCGTCTCAAGCCAAAATAGCAACAGTGGATTACCCGCTATAGATGAACAAGCAGCCGGTGTGATTGGTTCCTTAAGGTGCAATCTTGTAATCAACCTTGTTTTTTGCGGCCTACTCTACCCGTCGTTAGTGGTGATAAGTAAGAAGTCAATCTCCAGAATTCCCGAATTTTCGACCCCAACCGGGGTCTTTTTCAAGTGGAACTTTACAATCTGAAACTCTAGAAAAGACTGAGCTGAAATCCGAATGTAGAACTAACACCTGTGTAGACAGGATGAGTGAGCAATTAAGGAAAGAATAGTGTCCAAGCACCACTGATGGTTGCTGGACCTAATTAAAAGAGTGGATGTAATTAAGGAAAGAAAAGTGTCCAAGCCCCACGGATGGTTGCTGGACCTAAAAAAGAGAGTGGATGTAATTAAGGAGAAACTGATTTAGCTGAAAAAAAAGGGTTCAATAAACATGTGTAACATAACAAGCACAAAGCGAAGAGATGCACGAAGGTCAACACAAAGTACAAGAATATAAAGGAAGTCAACTTCCAGATTTGTAGGAAAAACCAGAATGGATAATGCAAATCACTGAGCAATGGGAAGAATAGGGCGAGTAGGAATAGAGCAAAGGGGGGAGAGGGAAAAACAAGGCCTAGACAAGACGGGGAGCCACGTGCCCTCCACAACTTGAAAACCTACAACGAAATAGGCCTACCAGGGGGAGAGAGCGAGAAAAACACGAATGCCAAACTAGGGACTCAGAACCTCAGCATCTTGTGTTAAGACCTGAGGGGGTGATGGTTTTAAGGGTCCACATCCACTTCAACTCTGTACTAAGGAGAATCGTCTCATCTGGACATCGAGGATGGTGCACCTCAGGTCCTCGACAGAATGTCCTGGCAACTTGAAGTGGGCATAGAGTATCGAGCAGTCACGATCATCCTCTTTCCCTAATCTGATGTTGNTTGGTCTCCAGGTGGCCAATACATTGGTAGATATCAAGATACATTGATAGAGATCAGGATACATTGACAGAGACCAAGATACATTGATTGATGAATTACGATGAGGTCCATAGAACTTGATCTCATGTCAATAACTCATCCCGTGATTGACCTTGACCTTGATATCTGATCACCAAGGTCATTTCATAATCGAAAGGGGCATCCTCAATAAGCTAAGTGCGTCTAATATTGTGGCTCTGCCTCTACCACAGGCAGAGATATTTCAAATTATCAGGTTTGATATATCAAAATCTCATGATATTTCAATCACCCGGACATTGTGAGGCTGAAAATTTTAACACAGTTCAGTCCTTGGATAAGCAGGCATGAACTAAGACTTATTTCATGTTGCTCAGTTGAAAATATGGCAAGTTATCTCAAAATATCAAATTTGTGATATCGATATCACCATTTACCCCAAGATATCAGATCAAAAGTAATCAGTTCATTCGATTCCTAGGGTATGAAAACCTAAGGGTAGAACTTGTTTTTGTTGCTCTAGGTGTTAATAAAAGCGTAACGGACAAAATATCAAGTCTGATATGTTGATTACATCATGACGGGGGCATCTGAAATTGAAAATTATTAGCTCATTGGATTGCCCAGGTTGACAAACCTGGGGATGTGTTACCAGAGCTGTAGCTGTTGAAGGAGATCAGATACGAAGGCGTGACAGACGGACACACGCACACACGAAGGGTAGTGTCCATTCTATGGACCGAGTCCAAATGGACTGACTAACTTGGACTGAGTGCCAAAAAAGATATAAGCAATAATAATGAATGTTTTCACCATAAACTGGTAAGAAATGGTTATCTTCAATATGTAGAATGTGAAAAGAGTTAAGAAAAACAAAACTATAAAATTTTGTTCTTCCCAGAGCCGACCTGAAATCCCCGCCCAAGTTACACCAACCCAATAGCGCTCCGCACTCAGTCTATAAATAGTAACAAAACATGACGACGTCTCCAACGCAGAGGTCAGACTTACTGACTCTGCTTTCAAACGTCAGTGCCCCGTACTTCTTTTCGCGTAGGAATGACGTCATTTAAGATGGCAGCCTCCTTGTTGCACGTGCTTACGTTTACACTCACAAAATCATGTGATCAAATTCGACGAAGCTGATTGGTCCATCGATTTGGTTGCTTCTAAAATAGAAACTATTTCTGCCAGAACGACAGAACCGAATCACAGCCACACGTGTAATCCGCCGCAAAATAGTGCAACACAAAATAATGAACAAATGTTAAAAAATCATGGTGTGCTTGGTGTTTTGGTACACTTCTAAACTTGACAGTACGATATATATAAAAGAGGTCGTGCATGCCGGTCACGCCTGAGTGTAGATGTCTGATCCAATACCGCCCTCTGCACTCAAATTGGGGCTACCTCGTCCCCACGATATTTCCCGGAAATACCGATACCCAGAAGTGTTCATTCTAAAATGCAGAATGCAAGTGGAACAAAACTCTCTAAACTCGCTTTTTTCTGCTTATTCTGTTGCTTTCGTACGCTTTTGCTGGAGAAAAATGAGGGGGAGAAGAAGTCTTATCATTTCCTAGGCAGTATCTTTTCATATTACCTACAAAACGGCATGTTTCTTGCATTTTTCAAATTTTGAGACTCGGTCCAAGTTACTCAGTCCATTTGGACTCAGTCCATAGAATGGATACTACCGGCAAAAATGACGATAATTGTGGATAAGAAGCACAATTTCATTTTTTTCACGAAAATAACGCACGCACGTTTCATCTGCCGCCATTTTGAAAGCCATTTTGGACGTGTAAGTTTTTCGCAACCCTCGATTGGTCGTGGGTTGGTCGGGCCGGGTAGATTCAACGCCATCTTTGGTGCACAGTTCGGCAACTCGAGTAGATTTTGTAATTCGATTGTAACTCGGCTCGCCCGAGTTCAACTCGAGTTACACTCGAAGTCAGCCCGCAAGAAGACTATAGCTCACAGGTGAGTTAAAAATCAGTTAACAGACTGGACCGTCACGCGGTACCGTGATTCACGCTTTACCGTGAAATCCGTGGTGAAAAGAGGAAGTGGATCGAAGGTGGCGCACCCGCACAACTGCTCGCTGAGCATGGTGGGAATCGTGGTCGAGCTGCAGCGTTTACTTGTGGAGATTACAACAATCGCGACCACCCAAAGATAAGAGACCTTAGCACGTCTGATTTCAAAAAAGCGTCAGTTGTTTAAAAAGGCGTCATTTTGAAATGACCTGTCCAAATGCAATCTCTATCATCTTATCTACATGCCTGAAATGAATTTCAAGCTCTGCAGGCGTTTGTGGCGCCGAAAATGGCACATAATGCAGGTAGGCATGGCAGGCCTGCCATTAAGTAAATTTCGGTCTAAAATTGCCTGTAAAATCTTTAAACGTGAGTACGACAGAGTGAATTCTTGCTTGTTTATTGACGAAAATTGTATAAGTTTACGGTGAGAAGTTTCCGTCCCCTCGACGCAGGATTTATAGGTGTTTTCTGCCAAAACGAATATTCGGTCATTTCGCGGTCTGGCGCGACAAACTCACGTGCACTTATCGACCACGGCTCGGGGCCGGCCCAGTCTGGTTAACAGGGAATGTGGTGCCTTGGAACGAGACAAACATATTTTTACCTGTTTTCAGTTGTCAAGTAAGAGAGGGCGTTTTTATATAAATTAACATAAAAATGGGTCAAAATTCATGAAAAAGTCATTTCCAGTTACGTAACTGCTTAAAACTCCAAAGAATAGGCTTGTTTGGTTCCGAGGTACTATGTTTCTATCTGTTGGTAATACATTTATGGGGTGTAAATGTAACCGTTCAAAAGTTAGCTGTACATCGTCTCCCGTTCTCATGTACAAAGCACAGTCGTTGCGTCTGACTGACGTCCAATGATGAAGTCAGTTCCCAAAATTCAAAATGCCCGAGCGGCTGTTGCGGGCAAAAGATTTTTTGGCAACATGACTTTACTGAAAGCTGGGCATCAAAGGTAGCTAAACCTGGGTTCAGTATGGCTCTAACACAATGTTTCCGTCGAACGATATTAAGGACGACATAAGGACGTCGACTAATTGGCGTAAAAGTTAAAAATTCTCACTTGACATTGATCTTTGACCTTGACCTTGACCATTGCCTAAGTCGGCAATGTGCCAGAAAGTTAGGCCACAGCTGTTTGGGCCTCCATCGAAGTGAATTGATCATCCTGTTGTCAATTACTAACCGCGGTTCGAGTAATACCGCCTCACTTTCGGAGACTTATATAAGAACAAGGCGCAGGTCTTGAATTCCTGTACAAAATGAGCGCGCAAAAAACAGAAAATTCACAAACGTGATCAAGTTTGTATGTTGATATTGTGGATTGGTACTTATTCAGCCATGATGCTGTATCATTCGTTTTCTACTCCGAGGATTCTTTCATGGTGAAATATGTACTTAACTTTTTTTGACCACAATAGCTTCCTCACAGATGGTTATTTGACAAATAGAAAGATAGGAAAGCATGCACTGATATTTTGTCTAAAGCATGCGGTCATCAAATCAAATTTCGCATTTCTGATATTTCTAATATCAGTGCGCTTATACCCCCATCACACTGAGCTAGTTCTCAGTACGTTCTTGAAAATTTTGCCGAACGGGCTCAAACTGTGTGCGAACGGAGTGGACGTAGTGGCAACGTTTTACAGTCGTTTTACGAACTTCGTGGATGGGAAGGGTGCTCCAGTACATCGAAGCATTATTTGGCCGAGGGTACACGTTCTAGCCCGTTTTACGATTTTTTTAGGACGGGGCAGGACGTTTTGAGAACTACTTCAGTGTGATGGGGGTATTAGATATACAAAAGAAAGCTATGGAATTTCCATTGTGTACAAAGTTTGTCATAATAATGCAAATGAGCAAGCAATGATGCAACGTTCTCATTGCCGCATAACGATGTAAACACCTAAAGAAACACGGAAGACAAATTACATCATCGTCAAGAACCTAAAGAGGTTATGAAACCATTTCCATGGACGGATTCAAAAGCCTCAAACAGCCGTGAGGCCACGTTCTGTAATATAAGGATTGATACTTGTATCAATTGAATAGCACATATGAGACAATATTTACATCCATTTAACAAAAATCGTGATTTTCACGGTCGGTTGCCATGGAAACGGGATTTTGACCAATATCCGGGGATGGAATTTTTTTTAACTTTTAGTATGAAACTATACCAGAAAACGGAAAAAACCTCTTGTTGCAATTTATTTAGTCTCATATCAAGAAATTTGTCTCATTTGCGCCAAATCGACGACAGGCGGCGCTGCTCCCAATGCATTAACTGGATTTTACGCCCGATTTTGCGCATAAAATGCTCCTTGAAGGAAAACTCGCTGCATCAAAACGATGGGTAAAATTCCCAATCTGTCACAAAGAGTCTTTAGAATTCAGTGGGCCGTCATAGAAGGCCGAGCTCTGAAAGGTTTTCCTGCCAATGAAGAGATTTGTTGCGAAAACACCACAGAAATAAATGGAAATAGGGGTCAATCCGCTCCTCAGGACAGGGGTTTCCCAACAATATCAGCCTGCTACATGTTTCCTACGATAGAAATGTAACCGGTAAAAACGCCATCCATAAGGTGTGATATTCAAAAAGCAAATGAGCTTATCCCTGTTGTGATCGGTCAATCAAATCGACTGCCTTCTTTGTTTAAACATTTTGACATGTTGTCATGTTGAGGACTTTGCGCATGCGCGAACTCACGGAGGAATTCCATAACAGGATAATTCTGTGTCAGTTTCGTTGGCATGCGTTACGGCTATTCATGCATTTACTCCTATTAATTTTCATAACAATGTAAACTGCCGGCGGTTACTGAGGTCTGTTTCCTCTGCGTGGAAATGGACTAGCCACTGTCGTGTGTGTGACGTCGCGATTCTTTAAAAAGCACCAGAACGCTATTTTTAGCTCTGTGGCCAAATGGGACATTTGAATGGAAAGTTCTTGATATGTTGGCCATTTTTTCGTCGATTGACTGGACTAATACCACGTGGGGGACCATCCAGGACCCATGTTCCCGAACACGGCTGTTTGAGGCTTTTGAATCCGTCCATGGAAATGGTTTCATAACCTCTTTAGGTTCTTGACGATGATGTAATCTGTCTTACGTGTTTCTTTAGGTGTTTACATCGTTATGCGGCAATGAGAACGTTGCATCATTGCTTGCTCATTTGCATTTCAAATGACAAACTTTGTACACAATGGAAATTCCATAGCTTTCTTTTGTATATCTAAGCGCACTGATATTAGAAATATCAGAAATGCGAAATTTGATTTGATGACCGCATGCTTTAGACAAAATATCAGTGCATGCTTTCCTATCTTTCTATTTGTCAAATAACCATCTGCGAGGAAGCTATTGTGGTCAAAAAAAGTTAAGTACATATTTCGCCATGAAAGAATCCTCGGAGTAGAAAACGAATGATACAGCATCATGGCTGAATAAGTACCAATCCACAATATCAACATACAAACTTGATCACGTTTGTGAATTTTCTGTTTTTTGCGCGCTCATTTTGTACAGGAATTCAAGACCTGCGCCTTGTTCTTATATAAGTCTCAGAAAGTGAGGCGGTATTACTCGAACCGCGGTTAGTAATTGACAACAGGATGATCAATTCACTTCGATGGAGGCCCAAACAGCTGTGCGAAGCCGTCGTTAGGTTAACGATGTCGTTATGCTATGCATTTTCCCAGTTTTAACGACATCGTTAACCTAACGATGGCTTCGGGTACATGGCTCCTGGTCTTTTTGGCATATCTATTTATAATAGTCATTTCATTTCCGCTGTGGTCTGTAGTCAATATTGGGGAATAATTGGCCTCGAAACCGACCATCAAACTATTATCCAAGAGGCATAATTCGTTGTCTTCATAATAGTCGTATTACAGAATAAAAGATTTTGCACGGTGGGGCAAATTTAGCGGTGAGCGTTATTGACTTCGCCAGGTGGCAACATGCTGACGTCAATAAAGTTAGCGTTTATCGTAGGACTTCGTAACCTCTCTAATGACAATGACAATTCTTTATTCTCTCCATGAATAAACCCTTTCAGGGTACTATTAGAGGTTATATGAATACGAGCGAATAAAGTGGCGCCACCAAATAGGGTGGTGCCCAATCGGTAGATGTCGTCCTGGGTGACCCTAAAGTTTACCCAGGACCAACCTGGGTAACCCTAAAAGCTACCCAGGGCGATCCTGGGTAAACTTTAGTGCCCTAAAGTTAAACTTTAGTGCCCTAAAGTTTACCCAGGATCGTCCTGGGTTTGAAATTCGCGCACGTTTTCACCTGCGGTCGAGGTTGTAATCGTATGTTTTCAATGTAGCAACACACGAAAATTCCTCATCGCACGATGTCTGTCGTCATGGTCACAAGTGTCCATGCCTCCACAGCGTCGCTGGCAATTTCCCGCGCCAGTACATGTAAGTTCATCCTGAACTAGCCACTGCAGTCTGGGGGCACGTTTTACACCGTCACGCAGTTCGTGTCTTCCTTTCACGACCATAACCATTTTCTTTTTGATTTATCGACCTTAAGATGTGAACTGACCGTCCCTATCAGATGCGATCGAATTCACATACATCTGCACATCATCCGCAGCAACACGAGTGACGTTATCAGCTTCCATTTTTTGCCGATTTGACGGATTTCGTGCACTGACATATGACTGAAGTGCCGCTTTCAAGACCGCAGGTGAAAAAGTGCGCAAATTTCAAACTGGGAAAACTTTAGTACCCTAAAGTTTACCCAGGGTCGTCCTGGGTAACTTTTAGGGTTACCCAGGATGGTCCTGGGTAAACTTTATGGTTACCCAGGACGACATCTACCGATTCGGCTAGGCTGGTAGTCTGGACTATCATTATCTGAACGGACTTTGAAAGTTCCTTTTTGTCGTTTTTGCCATTCTGACACATCCACGCCATTCTCTCTTCCCATCCAGACATTATCTGCTAATAAACCCGTTGAGAATGGAACTTGGTGGCAAATGCAGTTGGAGGTAGACGTTCAGGAGTAACAAAGGAAGTTGCGGTTACAATTTTCTTACTTAAGGCATTGTTACGCAAGAATGCTTGGGACTGATTACTTTTTCCACCGCACAGACATTGCTTGCAGTCCAATGTTTGCAATCGTATATCTATTCTGATTCGGAGGTCTAGGCTCTTTGGGGTCGGGAAGAAATCTGTCGTCCAAAAACTTGTGAAAGGGGATTCTCAATCTCGTACCCAGAGATTAGTTACGCTCGGCCGAGGTTGATGGTCGCTATACTAATCTCTGGAGACGGCTAAGCCCTAGCGGTGGCTTCTGGAGCCAAAATGCAGGCAAGTGCGTTACACACGGCGCATGAATATACTCTCTTTTACACATTGAGAGGTCAGTCCTGAAAACTACCCACGGTGTACATGAATTATGATTGACAGGTCATGTGAATAAATTCTGTTATTCTATTGGCCATGACTGTGGTTCAGTTTCCTGGTTCACAGGGGAACGATCATAACATAAAATGCTTGTCTGGTATTAGGAAAACAAACCTGAAAATGACATGCATTTGGCTTTCAAAAAGCATCAACGACCCCTCGTAATAGTGTATGGTCTGTTGGCTTTGGATTTGTGAGGGGAATCGCATTTCTGCACACCTCAAAAAGTTAAGAGCACTCCTACCACAGTCATGGCCAATAGGAGATCGGAATTTACCCACCTGACCTGTCAATCATAATTCATCTACACCATCGGCAGTTTTCCAGGACTGACCTCTTAATGTGTAAAAGAGAGTATGCTAATTTTTGACCGCTTCACTACAGGTTTATACAGTGCGCCAACTAGTGTTGTGGATTTTCCTCAATAAATACAACTAGATCCCTCGAAAAAACCTTTCTAAGGTCATTTTTGTGTGTAACATTTTATAGTCAGGCCATTTCAGTGCATCTGTGGTTAAAATTCGGTCTAAAATTGCCCGATACCAAAAATCACACCTAAGGCGTAAAATGGCTAGCCGTCTCCAGAGATTAATGGAGCGACCTACAACCTCGGCCCGAGCGTAACGAATCTCTGGGTACAAGATGAGGGGATTCTGTCGTGCAGTATTGTGCAGATCAGTTCATTACTCAGAATAGAGATGCGATTCTATTCTATTCCAACCATGGTTTAGATTGTCCCAGTTGATTTGTTGTGTCTTTGGGGGTTCTAGTGGATTTTAGCCCATTTTAATTCTCTGACCAATTCAGCAAATTATAGCCTTGCTCCTTTGTTCTGCTGGCTGTAGGGATGTACATTGGGTGCATCATATAATGTGCAAGTGTGTGTTTGGGGTCAGTTCTGTGAACTGTTTTCCGTTTGAGTGTGCAGATCTTGTCATGTTTACATTAGCATATAGAGGTTTCCCACGTGACGTCACAGCCCCAAATGTCCGCCATATTGGCCGTCAAATGACGCAACGTCACAGCATCAACACAGCGTTTTCAACGCAGCTTGGACGTTGTCGGCAGTCATCGGACATCTTCCACCACTGTCTACAGCAAGCCGTATGGACGATTCACTTTGTTTTCAACACGGTTTTCACACCAGACCAACTACTTATGCTCAGAAACTGTGAAAGGTAAAGTGATTTGTTGAGTTGTATACTCCCGGTGGTCTGAACGGCTGCTAAACTTTTCAACCGGGAACAAGATGGCAGCCACCATGGATTCATTTTGACGGCCAGTATGGCGGCCGTGTGACGTCAGTGGGAAACCTGTATTGCCCTCATGCATATAATATGTATATATATATATATACTGTGGTGTCGGAGTTACGCCGGACAGGCTCCATATCCACCCATTTTGCTAATACCATATTACATGGTCACGCCGTGACCCACGATTGGTTCTGGGGAATTCGGGGTTGGCTACTGTGTCCTAAAATTGTGGTGTGGGCCTGCGGGTTTATGTAAGGCTGCGCCTGCGGGTTATAATGTATAGGTTTATAGAACAGCCCCCAATCCGGCGTAACTCCGACACCACAGTATATATATATTATTATTAATTAAATCAGTATATTAATATTATATGCTAGGATTTACCCCTTTTTAATGGCCTGATTTTGGTAGACTTAATATGTTATTTTCCAAATCAAATACTACCAGAAACAGTTGAAAAACCTTTTCTAGGATTGTTTTGTGGGGTAAGGTGGTAATTTCTCATAAATCGACTTGCCTATGTCGAATTTACCTTAATTAATATTGTCTCAAGACCCCGGATGTTACCTGAGTTGCGTGGTCAGGACACGACGACTGATGGGATCCTCCTAGTTTTACTGATTTGCTGAATTTGCCATGTGCGCGCAGCGCGTAGTCTACATCACAAGCGACTGATCAGATCAGTTAGGCCTACTTCCAGTCGCAAGTGAGATCTACGCCTGGCTTTAATGTCGTCACTTCCCATGCAAAGATATCCCACACAACTAGCTCTTCTCAAACTATCGGCAGCTTAAAGGGCCTCTAGAGGCAGCTCGCTATTAAGGCCCGTTTATACAGAGCGCGACCGCGACTGCGACCGCGACCGCGGCACCGACCGCGGCAGCCGCTGTGTATAAACGAAAACGCCGTGGTCGCCTGGAAATATGCCAAGACCACATTGAAGTTCACATTACAAAAAAAAGTGTCGCGCGGCATTTTCAAAAATTTCGCTCTGGAGGCAATCTCTGCGGCATGCCGCGCGACCAAAATTTTGGTCGCGGCCGCGGTCGCGATGTGTATAAACGTTCCCATTCATTTTACATTTGATCAATCCGATGCGGCTGCCGCGGTCGGTGCCGCGGTCGCGGTCGCAGTCGCTGTCGCGCTCTGTATAAACGGGCCTTTAGGGCTGAAAGGGTAAATGTCGTCCTGGGTATATACAAAGATTACCCAGGATCTCAATCTTCACTAAAACAATACACTGTGTTTAGTTTCGGTAGCCGAACATCACCCAGCATCGTAGTATGACACCTGGATTCGAGGTTGTCTCGCCCGTGGTCACGTGACCGCCTGAAGAATGTCATGAACTGTTAAACTCAACAAGAATCCCGGCGCGAGACCGCGCGATTTCACGGGATTTCTAAATAGGACTCATTCCTAGGCACTGATTGCGGATGCTGGGTAATGATCGGCTACCGAAAGAACACCCAGGGTATTGTTTTACTGAAGACTGAGATCCTGGGTAATCTTTGTATATACCCAGGACGGCATTTACCCTTTCAGCGCTATTAGGCTACTAACAGTTTGGCAACTATACAACAGGTGGCGCTAGTAACCATGAACTCATGAATTGTGGACCAAATGTTGGCAGTGATGAAATTTACTTCAAAATTGATGCCCAAGTTGGATCCTCATGCCACCAATTCTGTGTTATTAATCATATCAATATGCACTAAAAAGCTGCATCTAGAGGCCCTTTAAAAAGTAAAACGCAGACGATACTATGGTCGGGTTGTTTTTTATCCACGGGGTTTATTTTGAATACTGTATCCGATGTGTTTAGTGGCCGCGGCCGGAAAGATCGTCGTGCCCAGATTTTCTGAATACACACGTTCTTGGCAAGTTATAAAATGCAATCTAACAAAAGGGCCGGTAGTAGTAAATGATACGCAATCCGACAAGGGTCACTGTTCGACAACTACCTGGGCATGGAAGTATTAGGGAATTGAAAGGATCTGGATGGAAGAGGAAGATTTCCGTCACGCGCGTGCCCGAGCTTAATGTGCCATAACTGACTTGACCCGTTTCACAAGGTAAAATTCACACTTCCCAGATACTAATTTCATACGGATTCTATGATCATAGAGTTGTATGCTTGACACTAATCGTGTGTACATATCTAACAGATGTTATCGATGAAAGGCAGTTGAGTTATTGACGTGGCATGTTGTTGTGTATAAGTATCTCAGAAATGAACTCTCATACTTTGATAATTTCTCCCTTAGTGATTTTTCCCCCATTGGGAGAATTTTTTTGAAAAAAAATTTTTTGTTCAGAATTTTGTGCTGAGTCACATGGTGCAATTAGTTTTTGTGCCCGAAGCTTCTAAATACCATTTTTTGGCAGTTTTTGTTGGGCCCCAAATTCAAATTTCCAGCCTTTTTTATCTCATTACTACAGCGCCATCTCTTGGTGAATCTTAGAACTAAACATCAACAGTGCTGCCATCTCATGACTACTTTAAGAACTAAACATCAACAGTGCTGCCATCTCTTGGTGAATGCTGGAACTAAACCCCAAAACAATGCTGCCATCTCGTGGTGATTTTTGGAACTAAATTTATCTAATTAAATGGATACTTTGCTTAGAGAAATTTTCCTGTTTGAGCCACATAACGCAATTATCTCCGGGGTAACCAACTGTGGAAAAACACATTTCATCCTTGACCTCCTAGAGTCCGTCTACCAAGGTCATTTCGAGAATATAATCCTCTTTTGTCCAACATTTGATTATAATCAGACATATAATCGGCAATGGCTTTTCAAAGACAGAAATTTTATTATCTTCAATCCAGCATTGGTAAAAACTAATCTCAACGCAGTTCTATGGTGTTGTATGGAGATTTTTAAAGGTACGAACACTCTCTTTATAATTGATGATTGCGCTAACTTGCAAGATAGTAAACGGAAGGCGACAGAGATATGTAATCTCGCGTTCAGTGGCCGCCATTATCAAATTTCAACTTGGGTATTGATTCAGAAGTATAATTCAATTGTCAAGGACTTTAGAGAGAATATCAGATTGCTGGTGCTTTTCTTTAACAAAGACGAGAATGCGATGAAGCAAGCTTTAGAAGAAAATGCTATTATACCTAAAGAGGTTAGAAATGAGGTGATTAAGGAATTAAAGGATAACAGAAGTGCAAAGCTGGTTCTAAGACTACAATTTCCACATAACTTTCTGTTAATTAAATGATGATGAGCAATCAAACTATGGGCAATCAAAACATGAATAATCAATTTCCTGATCTGCGAATGGTTGATAATGTAATGCAAGAATTGGGTATTGTTCAGACTGGGAATCAACAAGGTTCAACTAAAAGTCAACAAGGTTCAACTACAGTAACTAGCAGTGGTCAACAAGGTTCAACTAAAAGTCAACAAAGTTCAACAGCTAGTCAGGTCTTATCAGAACAAGGTAAACAAGCTAAAGGCGATTTAGAGATTTTAGTTGCAACTGGTAAGTCAAAGGAGTTCACTGGCAAACAACTAACTTTTAACGACGTTGACAACTTGTCTGAAAAAGACTTAATAAAATATCACAGGATTTATCAAAGTACACTATCAGCTAGAGTTAATGATACTTTTGGTAAAATTGTAATCAAGTCTTATTCTAAATTAGCAACTTGGCTACTTCCTATTAATGATGAAGATAAGCTTTATGAAGACTTAAGAAATGACTACATTATAAATACCGAACTAGATAAATGGACTGGGTGGTTAACTTTAAAAATGGGAGGTTTAATGGCTGTTGCTTCAACAAGTTTAATTACGTTTGGAAACTGTGTTAGTGGTACACATCATAGCGGTACTAATCATAGAAATTCAACAGATATAAATGGAGAACCCAGCACACCCAGAATCGAACCAATTGAACCAAGTTAATTTACCATCTAAAAATGATAAGTCTGGTGAGCAGTCTGGTGAGCATACTCAAACTGTCACAGTTACTCCTTCAAGAAAGCCTAGATCACCAAAGCAATTAGCATGGAGTAAAGAATTAGGGAGAAGATCTCAAGAGTTTAAAAAAAGAAAACAGGTTTTATTGAATGGCAATAAAATCTTGGAAGAAAAAACTGAGCCTGAAAAAACTGAGCCTGAAGAAGCCGGGCCTAAAGAAGCCGAGCCTGAAGAAGCCGAGCCTGAAAATGTCGAATCTAAAGATGCCGTGAATGGATATAACTGGTTAGTAATTCCATCAGTCTTACTTATTGCTGGAGTCATAGTTTGGTGTAAATGGGGGAAATATCAAGTTTTTAAACATTTGCCATCAATACCTGGGAAGGCAAAGCCGGCGATATACATCGAGACAATACCAGAGAAGGCGAAAAAAGAAGTTGCGGCTGAAAAAGTCGTTACTAACAAAATAACTTCTATGGAATAAAGAGTTTATTAAGTAAATAAATAATCATGGATCGTGAGCAATATCTTAGAGATTTGTATTACAACCCTGAAAGTCCAGTTGCCTATACAAATATTTCTCAATTATGGAGGAAAGTAAAGTCTGATCGTGAAACGACAACAAAATCTGATGGTAAACTTATTAAGTATAAAGAATTAAAGGAGTTTCTTGAGGATTTACCAACTTATCAATTACATAAATCGTTCAGTAAAAAATTCCTTTACAGAAAAACAATGGTTTCTTATGCTGACCAACAATGGCAAGCAGATTTGGTTGATATGCAGAGATGGGGTGAAAAGGGTTATAAATACATTTTAACAGTTATAGACGTATTTAGCAGATATGCTTGGGCTTTACCTTTAAAAAGTAAGAGAGGTGAAGAAGTCAAAGATTTATTCGAAAAGTTATTTAAAACCGCTAAACCTGGAAAAATACAATTTGATGATGGTAAAGAATTTTACAACAAACACTTAAAAGACTTATTAGAGAAAAATAAGATAGAATGGTTTTCATCATTTTCAGATAAAAAAGCTGCAGTAGTTGAAAGGTTCAATAGAACTTTAAAAACAAGAATGTGGAAATATTTCACAGCAAAAGAAACTGATAAGTGGTTAGATATATTACCAGATCTAGTCAAAGGTTATAATAATACATTTCACTCTTCAATTGGAATGAAACCAGTAGAAGCGAGGAAAGAAGAAAATGAGGGCGCAGTTTGGTTTAATTTATATGGAGTATTTTTACAACAAGAATTTGGTGACCCTAAATTTAAAATTGGTGATAGTGTAAGAATAACAAAATATAAAACAATATTTGCTAAAGGTTATCTCCCAAATTTTACTGAAGAAGTATTTACAATTAAACAGATTATTTTTACTAAGCCAATTGTTTATCAACTTGAAGATTATCAGAATGAAATTATTGATGGTTATTTTTATGAAGAAGAATTAAGTTATGTTCCAAATCCAGAACAATTGGAATACAAGATTGAGAAAATTCTCAGGTATAAGACAGTTAGCGGGAAAAAGTACGGGTTAGTAAAGTGGAAAGGTTACAGTGATAAATTTAATGAATGGTTACCAATTTCAGATATAAGCTCGATAGGCTAAGGCGAAGCCGACGACATATGTCCACCCCTCAATTGAAAAAAAATTTATGTAATAAATGGAGCTCAAAAGCTTTAAAGAAAAAGACATACTAGATGAAAGAACTGTTGAAGATGTTGCTAGAGAATACATGAAGGGAATGAGAGAAGGTAAAGGAATTCGCACCAGAATAGATAAAGATTTGGTAGTATACTTACCAGAAGGAATTCCACCAGGTTACAAATTAGATAAATCTGGTAATCTATATAACCCATTAGAACGGGAATTAAAAATATTACCATCATCAACAGATAATAGGTATACAGGTGATCATACTGGTTCTAGAGATAGGCGAAAGTCATTTAAAATCAAAGATGAACCTAAAAGTTACAAAATCAAAGATGAGCCTAAAATGTACAAAATTAAAGGAAGCAAAGATGTAACAAATATCCCAGAATTGGGCGCTATGACTGTTAAATCAGAAAAAGTGCATTGTGAAGTGTGCAATGTAGATATTACGTACACAAACCTTGCACGTCATAATAAAACTAAGAAGCATCTTCAAAACTGGAATAAGGTTTACGCAGAAAAACCAAAAACTTCCCATGTTGCTCTTGTCCGTAGTGCTGAGGGAAAAATAATAAAAACTATAAATGAAACTCCACTAGAACTTGATCAACAAGGAAAAGAATTCCCCTTTGAAAAAACAGGGCGGTATTGTCAGTATTGTAAAAAACTAATAAAAATACAAAACTGGGAAAGTCATCTTAACACAAAGATACATAAAAGTAATGTTGAAAGTCAGATTAATCTTTATACACCAAAACGTCAACCACAACGAACAACTCAAGAGACTAAAAGCTTGTTTGGTGAATTACCAGGGTTTACTGCAAAAGAGGAGGAAGCTTTAGATTTATTGGCTGAAATGCCAAAATATTTTACAGAAGCAGAATTAAAACGATCACTGCAGTCGACAAAACTATCAAAAAAACCAAACCTATCACGTTTGGAGTTTGAAGAACCTATAACCGAACTTCACCTTATCAAACAATTTGGAAGGGAAGGAAATTATGTATCAATGCAATTAAGATATGATAAAGAGGCAGTAGATGTAAAAGAATACCGAGATAAGTTTAGTGATGTTATAACTAACATTAAAAACAAGCGTTTTAAAATAAGTCTGTCATGTAAGGTGCAATTTTTGAAACAAGGAAACATAGTTATTCACAATATTCAGTCACCCTATGAAGTTTCTATCTCTCAACCCAAAGGAATAGAAATCTTAGATAAATCTCTAAATTATATAAAGACACAAATTGATGAAAGATATTTTAAAGGAAGCGGTTTAACATTAAACAAAATACTTTTTATGGATATTTGGATTGCTGGGATGAAAGAAATAAAAGGTGGGCATTTTATTCAATTACCTTTTAAAACTAATGCTGTGATAAATGTAAAAACTAATGATGAAGACGGAGTCCCCCAGAAATGTTTTTTATGGTCTTTATTAGCTGCTAAATATCCCCCTAAAAATAACGTAAGTAGCATATATTCTTATAAAAAGTATGAGCAATCAATTAAGATTGATAACTTCCCAGTTATGATAAAAGATATACCAAAGATTGAAAAAGAGAATAATTTAAAAATTAACGTGTTTGGGATAGAAACTAAAAAACTTAATTCGATTAACATTTTAGATTACAGCCTTGAACCATTATATCTTTCAAAGAATTTTGATGATGATGATGTTATTGATATTTTACATTATCAGTCTCATTATATGTTTTTAAAAGATATCAATCTATTTTTTAGAACAGATCAGAAAAATACTAAACACTTATGTAGAAGATGCATGAATGCTTTTGAAAGAATTGAGACATTAATAGAGCATAAAAAGAAATGTGGTCAACATGATTACTGTGAAGTAAAAATGCCAACTGGAAAATATTCAACACTGAAGTTTAAAAATTATAATTTCAAGAATAAAGTACCTTTTGTTATTTACGCGGATTTTGAGAGTATTAATTGCGCAGCACCGGCAGAGTCGAACAAAGAACCTATCAGCCCTGATGAGCAAAGCGCCGACGAAGTCATAATTAAGACCAAGAAACTAAAAACACAAATTGCATCTGCAGTTGGGGCTTATATACATTCAGATTACCCAAATTTATATCCCAACAATTATTCATGTCATAGAGGATCTGATGTTGTAGAAGTGTTCTGTAATTGGTTAATAAATGTAGAGAATCAGTTTAGCCAACTTTTAAAAACAAAGAAAGGAATGTTAATAACCCCAGAAATTGAAAAACTATTTCAAGAAACTAAAGATTGTTATTATTGTGGTAAAACCTTAAACAATGACCGAGTTAGAGATCATGATCATTATACTGGAAATTACAGAGGAGCATCTCATAATGAATGTAACTTAAAAGCAAGATATATTAACTTTGTACCCGTGTTCTTTCATAACTTAAGTAATTATGATGCACATTTGTTTATCAAAACACTTACTAAGAAAACTGATAAGGAAATGAAGATATTAGCTAAAACAGCGGAATGTTATATTTCATTCCAGTTTGGTTGTTTGAGATTTTTAGATTCATATAGATTTTTACAAGGTAGTTTAGATAATTGCACGAAATCAATGGTTGATGATGATTTTAAGATAACAAGAAATTATTACCCAAATGAAGGTGATTTTAAATTATTAAGGAAAAAAGGATCTGTTCCATATTCATTTTATACATCCTTTGAAAGTTATAATGAAACAAAATTAACCCATGAAATGTTTTATGATGACCTTAAAAATGAAATGCAACCAGTATCAGTTTATCAAAGTGCTAAAGAAATATGGGATCACTTCAAAATTAATAATCATGGTGAATTTATAGATTTATACCTAAAATCAGATGTATTATTATTAGCAGATTTATTTGAGAGATTTAGAGAAGTTAACCTAAAATATTTTGAAATTGATCCTTGTCATTGTTATTCATGTCCTGGTTTAACTTGGCAAGCTGGTTTAAAATACACAGATATAAATCTAGACTTATTAACAGATATTGATACACTGTTAACATTTGAAAATGCAATAAGAGGTGGTATATCTGGCATAATGGGAACAAGATATGTTAAAGCAGATGATAATCATAAACTACTATATGTCGACGCAAATAATTTATATGGTTGGGCAATGATGGAATTTTTACCTGAAAAGAATTTCAAAAAGATTATACCCCACTTTGAAATAACAAAAGAACATATACTAGGTGTACAGGAAAATGCACCTATAGGATATTATTTTGAAGTAGATTTAGTATACCCTGAAAGTATAAAGTTTAAGTCTATCAATTTCCCATATTGCCCAGAATCATTATTTATACCAGATGATGAGTTAAGTAATTACCAGAAAAATGTATTAGGTAGTGAAAAGAGGCCAAAAGTAAATAAATTAATCTTAACTCAAAAAGATAAAAATAATTATATAGTACACTACCGACTATTACAGTTTTATTTACAACAAGGTATGATTTTAAAGAAAGTTCATTATGTCATAGAATTTGAACAAAGACAATGGCTTTCATCATACATTGATCATAATACTAAACAAAGAATGCAAGCAACAACAGATTTTGAGAAAGACTACTTCAAATTGATGAATAATGCATTTTATGGTAAGACTTGTGAAAATATCAGAAATAGGAAAGATGTAGAATTAGTTAATGATAACGAGAGAGCTTTAAAACTTCAAACAAGTCCAAAGTTTGAATCAAAGATTATATTTGACGAAGATTTATGTGCTATCTTAATGCGTCAAACTTCAGTAAGATTTGATAAACCAATTTATATAGGTGCAACAGTTTTAGAATTATCAAAGTTGTTAATGTACAAATTCTACTATGAAACATTACAACCATATTTTGGTGAAAAGAACATAGAATTACTCTATCAAGATACCGATAGTTTCGTTCTAAAACTAAAGACTGATGATTTAATTAAAGACCTAAACAATTTAAAAGAGAACTTTGATTTCAGTAATTACCCAAAAGATAACCCATTATACGATACAAGTAAAAAGAAAGTTCCTGGTTATTTTAAAGATGAATTAGCTGGTGAAGAAATGACAGAATTTATAGCATTAAGAAGTAAAATGTATGCATACCGAACTAAAGGTGAAGACGCAGTCCACTCTGAGGCTAAGAAGTTAAAAGGAATAAGTAAGCATGTAGTGAAAAAACACATAACATTTGATGATTATTTTAGTTCACTGTTTGACAGGAAAAAGTTTAGTCATGATATGAGGACTTTGAGATCAGAAAAGCATAATATGTACGTAGAAGAGATAAATAAAAGAAGTTTAAATCCATTCGATGATAAAAGATATATTTTAGATGATGGCAAAACTACAGTACCATTTGGAACTTATTATGAAGCTTTTATAGATTAGTGTGCGAAGCCGACGATGTATGTCTCTAGTGAGCAGTCTAGTGAGCACAGTGATCCTGAATCAGTTTAAACTTCGTTTTAAAAAATTTTATTATATAAATGGGACTCAAAATAAGAAATGTAATTACCACAGTTATCAGTAAAATCATCTCAGCTATCAGTAGTCTGGGGAGCTCACTGTTAAATAATATAAATGATAACTTTGAAATCCATGTAGATATACCAGTCAATAATAATGAAGATATAGCAACCAATAACAATGAAGATATAGCAGCCAATAACAATGAAGATATAGCAACCAATAACAATGAAGACCCAACAAATGAGGAACTTAGTTTACTATTACGTAATTTAGTTATCCCAACAGAATATATAGGTGAAGAAATAGATTTCGGTGAAGAAGTAGATATAGGTGAAGAAATAGATTTAGGTGAAGAAATAGATATAGGTGAAGAAATAGATCTAGGTGAAGAAAATGAAATAGTTAATTCTATGCTCATTAGACTTGAAGACTTTCTTTATGATATCAGGAATTTATTTATAGAACCCGACACAAATGATGATGATCTTTGTATTATATGTTATAGTAATTTACCTAATATAACATTTTATCCTTGTAATCATGATAATTGTTGTAGTGCCTGTTATCCAAGGTTATATAATAAATGTCCTTGTTGTAGAGCAAATATTACTTCTACAGAACCAGAGATTAATTGGCAAAGAACAACTGGTACACTTGAAGTAGTTTATGATGAAGATTTCGGCGCAGATTTCAATGTTGATAATTTAGATGAACCAATCTTAGAAGCAGAATTAATATGGATAAGAAGATGGCGAAACCGACGACATAACAATGAAGATGAATTTGAAGAAGATGAATGGGCTTGAATTATTATTATAGAATTTTTTACTATATAAATGGGACCGAACGCAAAGCGTGAAGAACAAAGTTCAATAATGATAGAAGGAAACATTGCATCCGGAAAAAGTACACTAATAAAATCATTAGAACAATATGTTGATATCACTGTAATACCAGAACCAATAGAAAGATGGAAAAATTGGAGCGACAGCGAGACTGTGAACGATAGTGAGACTGGGGATGGAGTTAATATGCTAGAATTAATGTATAAAGAACCAAAGAAATACATGAAAGACTTTCAATTAATGACACAACAAACATCAATAGATAATCATAATTTTATAACTAATAACTTAAAGATTATGGAAAGAAGTGTTTATTCTTCACAATATATATTTACAGAAATGCAACATGATGATGGTATGTTAAGTGGTAATGATTATAATTATATTACTGAGAAGTTTATACAAAATGAACTAAATATCCCTAAACCTAATTGTATAGTTTATTTAAGAACTAAACCAGAAAAGTGTTATGAGAGGATGAGAGAAAGGTCAAGATCTGAGGAAGTTGGAGTTACTCCGGAATATCTAATTAAATTACATAAATATCACGAAGACTTATTTATTAATAATCAAAGTAAATTACCTTGTATTGTAGTTATTTTAAATGGTGATGAAGATAAGGAACAAGTTAAAGAGAAATTTATAAAATTTATCAATATGTCTTTATGCGGTAACGGCTCATGTAAGCGATGTTCAAAATGTAAGTTAATTAAACTTAAAAGTAGTTTTTATAAAAAATCTAAATCAAATGATGGTTTACAAAGCTATTGTCAAGAATGTAATAAAAATTATATGCGACCATACATGAATAAAAAATACAAAGACCCGGACTTTTATGAGATACAATTATTGAGGAATAGTTTATCAAGATGTAAGGGGTTAGGTAAACTTGAAGAATACTTAGGTTGCCCAAATGAATTCTTTATTGAATGGTTAGAACATCAAAGAGTGATAAGCCCAAATAAGATAGTGAAAGAAGAATTAGATCATGTTTTACCTATAGCACATTTTAAAGATAACCCACATATATGTTGGAACTGGATTAATATAAGGCCAATAAGTAAGAAAGAGAATAGAGAGAAAAGTGATAAAATAGATTTAAACTTATTTTATTCTCAATTAGTTAAAGCTGATGAATTTATCAAGCAGCATACTTTTAGTACCCAAGAAGAGAAGAACAAAATAATTACTAACTTTAATTTTATTATAAAAAATACCAAATCATTAACCCAGTGCTAGTCAATCCACCAATAATCCATAAATATTCATAATTCTTCATCTCTTTACCTGGGGTATAATAATCACTTAATTGAGGTTTTCGTCTTATCAGTATCTTATTAGTTGGGTGAAGCTCATTATACAATGTTAACGCAGAATCTGCTTCTCTAAAGTCATAAACTGATTGTTGCTCTTTTTTCAATTGAAGATTAACAAAATCTATAGTCTGCTTTCTATGTTCTTCCCATTGAGTTGTAGCTTTCTGTAATTTTTCTTGAGCATAATTATGTCGCTTCATTTCAACTTCATAACCATTCTTATCTATTGTTTTAAACAAATAACCAGACCCAGTAAATGCAAAAGCATTAACCAAAGCACCACCTATCATCATTCCCACAGCTGCCATTTAATTGGTTGAATAAAAGTGAAATATTATTATGATAATTTAACATACATACATCGTTAGATGTGAAACTATCGTTAGAATAATTATTGATAAATTCTTTTGCTTTATCTAGTTGGGTTTGAAATAAATCGAAATCCACATTAGTACCTTTTTTAAGATTCTCTGTAGCATTTAATGGCATAATATTTATCCAACTATCTCTGATTGATAAGAAAGGTGATGCATTAGAGAATCTCTTAAAATAATGAATTGGGATAACATGATCAAAATGTGAGTTGAACAGATCATCACACCCTGGATCTTTACTTTGAGATTTAACCCAACTATAAAAGAACTTATCACTGCACTTTAAAACAGATGAAAATATTCCTACTCTTGAAATAGTATTTCTTATCTTCTCATAAATATATCTATCTTCATCATTATCTATTTTATCTTGCCTATTTCTTTCTCTAATCTTTCTAGCACATTCTTTACAAATACATTTTAAAGCAGAAGGAGAAAACTCTGTAAGTGGTTTATTTTCTCCACAACATAATTTATCACCGCAACATATTGTGTGACTTGCATTCAAATTATTAATTGTTTCATTTAACTTTAATTCTTTCTTCTGTTTATTGTTGAGGTACTCCATACGATTCATTTATTTAGTAGAAAATTTATTTAATTAAAGGTTACTTCATAATATTCCGCGGAATAATTCCCTGTTGATATAAATAATCTAAACTCATATTACTTACTGCAACAATACCACCAAGTTTTAAAATTTCTTCTAAATTAGCTTGACTTGGAGAACCGATGTTAATCCTAAGGAATCTCTTAATTAAGTAAGAATAACCAATTGTTGTTCCAGCTAATAAAGTACTTTGATATAAAGTGTTCACAAAATCCTTTCTATTTGCTTCCATTTATTTAGTAAAAAAGCTAATGCTGCAGACTTGCAAGTTGTTGATTACTTATATTTACTTGCGCATCAGAAACAATAAAAATGTGCATTTTATAAGGTCCTTTATTAGCTGTTTTTGTTATAGCTAATTGTATACCATCTTTTGTGTTTTGTAGTTTTTTACCAGAACCATGTAAAGTATTATCTTCAGTAGTTCTTAAATCAATCCATAAACCATAGTGATCTTTATCACCATAATATTTTTCTAAGGTCATATAACAATCATCTGTCTTTTTGGCATTCTCACTCATAAAGTGTTTCTTAATTTCTATCCAGTGGTCCAAAGTTCTCATTCCCACTGGGAATACTTTATTTGCTATACCTTCTATTGTAATCTTAAGATTAGTTATACCAGGGTTTTCAAATTTCTCAGAATCTCTTGTGCCAGCAGTATGATCTGTGATAAATAAAAGTAAAACACCTTTTATTGACCTTCTAGGGAAATTGATATTTTCATTAATTAAAGTATCTGCTGAATCAACATGAACAGTTTTAAAGTGATCAACCCAATCGTAAAGAAGGGAAAATCCTGCGTTATAGATACCACTTAATTGATTAGCTAATGTTTCATTTGTCACTGTGTCATATTCTAAAGAAATATTTTTTAACTCGTAATTCATATTTGCTACTGTACCAGTAACAATTATATCTTCTTTTGGTGCTAAAGTTATTTCAAAAATAATATCTTCTTTTATTGGAAATTTATACAATGGAGCATGAGTTGATAATAATTCAAAATCTAAAGGTATCATATATTTCTTATCAAATACAGTCTTAAGTGTTTTCTGTGCAGTTGTTTCACCTTGAACACGTCCTTCAGCAACTCCTGACCTTAATTGTCTTAATTGCTTAGCTTGAATTCCTTGAAATACTAAATTACTTCTTTCTTTCTCACTCAACCATAGATCTTTGAAAGTTGTGTATAAGTTATAATTATCAAGTTGAAAGATTGTTTCAGTTCCCCATTTTACAACTAGTTTTGAGATTAGATTTCTACCTAAATTATTAACAACATAATTATCTGCGTGCCCAATAAGATCAACATCAGCTGATAAGTAAAATGTTCCTGGGACAAAGAAAGTATTTTCTGTTAATCTCGGTATTCTTATGTATAATGTTTCTTTTGAATTTGCCCCAGACGGATTATTACAAATAACATGATGTTGTCTTTCAGCTTTTAAACCTAATCCAATTCTAAGATTTCTATTTGCATTTAGAATTGTTCCTGTTGCCATTTATTTAGCGTTTATTTCGACTACGTCGCTGCCACTTTGTGGTTTTGATATAACTAACACCTCTCATCATTCCGTAAACTATAGAACTAACAATAATGACGACGAGTATAATTAAATGTTCTGCTAGAAAACCAACAACTGCTCCAGCTGATTTAAAGATAAATGAAACTATTGAACCAATTATACCTGGTAAAGCTGAAAGTGACTTCTTCGCTAATTCTTTTAACCATTCTGCAAATTTCTTTAATCCTTCTTTCACTTTATTGGGAATACTTGGTTCTGGAGATGGAGGGCTTGGAGTTGGTGATGGTGATGGTGACGGAGTTGAACCTTTAAGACTATTACTGATGGATAAACCTAAAGTTGTGAATGTCATAACAATTGCAGCTATAATTGCGCCAACTGTTAAACCTTCAATTTTAAAGAGTAACTTAATTCTATCTTTCAAAGGTATTTCAGATTCAGGATTTTTTAAGACATCAGTGATTAAACTTTTTATTCTTCTTGTTTGAGATTCTTCTTCAGTTCTTAATTCAAACACTTTCTTTCTCTCCATTACTAATTTCTTAACTACTTCTTCTTTTTCCTTCTCTACTTTGTTTATCTGCTTTTTTAATTCCTCTTTTTCATTATAATCTTCTTTAACAGAGGCTACATAATCTCTTTGTAAATTTGCTAGTCTATTGCTCAATTCAGTATTTTGTTTCTCTAATTCTTCTATCTGCATATCTTTATTTCGTTTAACTTCAGCTAAATCATCACCTGCTTGTTTTAAACCTCTTAATTCTCTTAAAGCATTATCTGAAAAGCCTAATGTTTTAAGTTCTTCTTCATCTACATCAATAAGTCGCTCAACACCTGGAACATTAATCGTTTCCATTAATTTTTCAAATGATTCATCAGTTGCAGTCGCGGTTGCTTTTTGTGGCTCTGTTTTTGAAGGTTCACTATCCATATGTTGTGTAGTCGCGGTTGTTGGGCCACCTCGAAATTTAGCTGGTTGTATGATTGGTGTTGGACCACTTCGTGTTTTTTGGCTTACGGGTGTTTGCGGTTTCACATCTGGTGTATTAATGATATTGGCAACTTCCCTAACAAAATCAGTCCCATATTTTGCGCCCATAGTTGTTTTAGAATAAAATTTATTATTTTTTTTGGTTAAACGTAAAGAATAAGCAGTTACATTACCATACGAGTCAGAATTTACTTTAAGTAAACCATCTTCCATTAGATTTCTTTTTTGTTTATCAGATAAATTAGTATAAATATCTGGCCCTTTTGGTAGATAATATAATTTATCTCCTTCTACATATAATTTTGGGGTTAATAATTGTAAACCTGTTTTTGTAGATCCCCACTCTGTATCTTCGACGGCCGTTTCTAACTTTTGTTCATTTTCAATTAACTCTAATTCTCTTTCCATTAATTTAGAGTCTTTTGGTTTAACTGTACTAAGCGTAGTTGTATCAGTTAAATTAGCACCAGTGTTGTATTTGGCGTTACCATCAGTAAAACTAGTTTCTGCTGTTTGTTCTGGGGTATCTGAAGCCTGTAATTTACTAAGCCGTTCTGTAAATTCGGTAACATCTGGATCAGTTCCTCCTTCAGCCATTTATTTAACGTAAATATAGTGCAACACCAACTAATGCACTAGTTACACCATATAACGCAAACTTTATGTCTTGATGAGTTTTATCTTGGCGGTCTATATCTTGATGAGTTGTATCTTTGGGGGTTATGCTCGGTTCTTCATTTGATTTATCTGCGACTACTTTATCTTGGGGGACTATGTCTTGGGGGACTTCGTCTTTCACTTTTGTTCTAAATGTTTTAACTGGCGAACCTTCCATTAATTGCGGTAATCTTCTTTTTTCATTGTTTATATTATTTCTCCCAGTTTTCATGTTTTGAGTTGCAATCTGAATATTATTGTTATAATTTTCTATATTACCAACTTTTAAAACCATATCTGAACTAATTATGTAAAGTCCTGGACCAATAACATAATCTAATCTAACATGAGTATCAGTTATTGCTTTTTGATATCTTTCAATAGAAGTTGAAACATCTGCGTGTTTATCAATAGAATCATTCAGTAGTTTAAGAAATTGTTTCTGTGCATCTAGCTCAGTTCCAAAACTCCCAGTTATAGCAGTTCTAGTTTCAGCTTGCGCCCCTAAAATACAATAAACATAAGTTCTGATAGAATCGTTTAATCTTTGTATTCCAGGTGCCGTAAGTTTATCCTTGGGGTGTACAAAATATTTCCAACCATCATTACCTTGTTTTATTTTTTGGATTTTAGCAATATGCAGAGATTGTGCAAATGTATAGTGTTTATCAGGTAAAGCAAAATGTTTTCTATGATTTATAAATCCATTACCAGATATTAGTGAACCATCCATAATTATACTACCCAAACCATAATTGTCACCTCTTTTTGTTCGGAAGTCAGTAGTTGGTGAAACTCTAAATTCATTACATAATCTAGTAAACATAGTTTTATTGATATTATTATCTAATGGTTTAAAAGCTGCTTCTGTTGGTAAAGGAACCTGTAATTGTTTTAAAATTTTTCGAACTTGATAGTAGAAATGAAACTGATAAACTGAATCAATTAGCACTCCTCTATTTTTTCCTAAATCTGGCAACCCACATAAAGTACTAGCACAGTAAACTGCAAAGTTTAATTGGTTTTGATAATAAGACATGTTACATTTTGCTAACCATTTATCAACTGCTTCTTCTGTGTAAAATGTTAATCCATAACCAATTGATGGATCAAGAAGTTTAACTTCGAAATGTGAGGTGACTCCGTCTTGATGATCATCGATGCTAACAAAAATATCTAATGAGTCTAATGTTTGCCCCATAGTTATTTATATAGGAGATAAATCGAGTTTATTAGTTTCAAGGGTAAAATGAATCAATACTTGACTTCCTCTGAAATTTACAACTTTTCCATTTTTATCTGTTATTTGGAACTTTAGATGATTTGTCATTCTTTCTACTTTTCTTTCACAACTAATTGGATTAAATCTTTGAAGTTTAATCTGGTCACCATCATCAACTGGTATTGAGCATAATATATCTGAATGTTTATTATTATGAAGAGTAGTTTCTTGATTAATTAAATTACATCTTAAAAAGAGATTAGTGGGATAAAGTGGTAATGGTTTAGTTGAATAATACTTACCTATTTTAGTAAATTTCTCCTGTTTAAACCCAAACCATTTATTAACTATTTCAGCATCATATTTCCAATCTAATTCTATAATAGATTGAATCTGTTCCCCTTCCGCGCCAAAACTAACCTCTTTAGATCGACCAGCTCTATATTTTTTGTGTGAAAAATTCAAATCAAACTCCACATCTTTTGTTAGCTCAATGACAATAGAGTTATTATCACAGTGAATTTTGACAGGTGAAATAACTCTATGTAATTTGGTAATTTTCTCCCACTCATTGCAGAAATCGTGCAAACTGAAATGTTGGTAAAGTGGAAATCGATAATCAAGAACAACCTCTTCTTTCGCGGGTTCTAAATAGTTATATGTTTTTCTTTGATTTTCAATACAAGTTATTTTGTTTTGTAAAAGTATTTTATCTTCCGCGTCGGCGCTGTATGGGTTGGTAGTTGCAACCGATGGAGTAGGGCAACCTTCCATATCACCTGGCACATAACTTCTTTTTTGCCCTAATTCAGTTATTAAAAGATGAAAAACCTTTACATCTTGTGGAAGAAAATCTCCAGTCCACCAAGAATTGTGAAATGTTATACTTTTTAAAGTAATAGATTTAATGAAGTGATAATGTTCTAAGTAAATATCAAATGTAGCTTCTTCACATTCTAGTTCATCAATGAAATAGTTGATATTCATTTAACTAATAATAATTTGGTGGAGCTGAAGGTATAGGCGTACTGGGTACAATTGGATTTGGGTAATAATCGTGAAACGGAGGCGGCTGCCAATAGTAATAATAATTATAATTATGATTCACTGTTGTTATTGTTAGATCACTTCGTGTTTCAATTTTTTTATTATTTCGTTTTGAGCTAATTTCTTTCCTTCTTCTAAAAAAGTTTTTTTAAGTGCTTCCACATCAACATTTTGGCTCGCAGCATCTTCTCTTTGCTTTTTTCTTATGCCATTCTTTAAGATAATATATTTCTCCTTTTCACTGGTAATTAATGAGAATTCTTCTTGTGTAATATGGGAATCTGTTAAAGCCGCACTAATTAAGTTATTAACAGTGTTTAATTTTGAGACCGCTAACATTCCTATCTTTTCGTGTTTTTCAAGTTTATGGTGAATATTCTTTTTCTTCCAGGTTAATCCTGAAGAAACTATTGAAGAGAGAATTGTTACACCCCCTAAAGCAAAACCAACTGGAGCTGTAATTACACCGGCTAATGAAGTTATACCAACCGAACCAGCAACAACACTTGTTACATTCAAAACATGACTAACACCTGTCATAACATTAAACGCTTTCATATATTTGGAAAATACCTTTCTTCTAAATTCTATCTCTTCTTCAAAGAACTTTTTTATTTCTGAAATATGTTGTAATCTAAATTGTGTTGAATTATTAAGTAACGGTTCTGGGTTCAAATCAGGATATAATCGTTTAGTTTCAATTTCTTCACCCATTTATTTAGTATGAAATAGTTGAATCAACTGGTTCAGGTTTAGGGGGGTTAGGTAGTCTAGGGAGCTTAGGTAGTTCAGGTAGTCTAGGGAGCTTAGGTAGTTCAGGTAGTCTAGGGAGCTCAGGTAGTTCAGGTTCAGATAGTTCAGGTAGTCTAGGAGGCTCAGGCGGTTCAGGTTCAGGTAGTTCGGGTAGTCTAGGGAGCTCAGGCGGAATAACCCATTCACCATCTATTAATTTAGGTTCTGGTAAATCTGGCCCTGGTTCTGGTTGGCCAGTTCCTGATTTGATAAGTAATTCACTATCAATTACAAGATTTGATTCCTCTAGTATTTTTTTCCAATTCTTTGGTCTCTTTGAATAACCCCAATATCTGCTCATTTATGTGGAAAATTTTATTCACGTAGTGTAGCTGGCTGCAGCATTAGCAAAGTTGATTAGTAATTCATATTGTACATCAGCTCCATTAAAATTTACTTTTTTGTTTTTTTCATCAGTTATCCAAAGTCTTAATTTGTTAAATCTATCTTTACAAGGTCTTTCTCTAATATTTGATGAGCTGTAATAAAGCATTTCTCCGAAGTCACACTCTTTAACTGGTAATCTAGCTAATATATCACTTCTTTCACCATTATAAAGTATATTTTCTGTGTTAATTATATCACAATGAATAATAAAGTATTCAAAAGGTTTAAAATTGACTGGTTTATCACCTTCTATCATTCCTTTTGTTCTATCTATTCCTCTAGGTCTAAGATATCTATGATTAAAACCCAATAATTTTTTAGAATTTTCTTCTATAAGAATACTATAATTATCAACATTTTTTCCTCTACCAATTCCAACTAAAATTTGTATTTTAGCATCATATGGTCTTAAATCAAATGAAAAAATACTTCTGTTCAAACCTACGTTTTGTAATTGAATTTTGAATTCCTTGTTGAATATTGGTAATGTATAAAATCCATCTGGTAGAATAACATGTTTTCCTTGTTGAGATTCATAAACAACATATCTATTATTATTTTGGTCTTCTGAAATATTATGAAATGTACACGGTATTCCTGTATAAGTAATTCTGATATTTTCTACATTTTCTACTTCTTCATCTAATTGTACTGTTAAATCATTTGCATCTTGACCAGGGTAATCTTTTGAATTTATCATTAGTATTTTATCCATTTATATTACGTAAATCTATGAAATTAGTATCTGGGAAGTGTGAATTTTACCTTGTGAAACGGGTCAAGTCAGTTATGGCACATTAAGCTCGGGCACGCGCGTGACGGAAATCTTCCTCTTCCATCCAGATCCTTTCAATTCCCTAATACTCATGGAGAAGTGAAGAGAAAACTGCTTCATTTATAGGAAAAACGACATGGGACGTCTGACCAATGTGGTTATGTAAAGTAGGGCTTGGGAGACATTTGTTACGCCTATGCGCTCTACTTGGTGGCGAGGAACGTGTATACTGTAAAATCGGACTTGTAACATCACTTTGGTAGACCAGCCCACTTCATTACTATGATGGTCACATGGCTCTACATTAATAGTCTGCAATACAAGCTGCGTTCTGATTGGTTAACAAACACAGTAACCCCAAAATGACCATTGAACTGACGCGAGGCGTAATGTGACATTGACATGCCTAGGTCTATTCTGAATTGATTGAGTAGTTGATCAGCTCTCAATGAAGTCTTTTTCATAACACTCATTAAAGAACGTGGTCATTACTGGTGTTAGCTTTCATGAAAAGTGATTGACTCCGGGGTGATCGATTAGGCAATCAAGATCATGCCCTTCTATCCAATGCCTAGTCAATGCAACTGTGCATAATCGTAAACATTGATTGGATAAAAGACGCAAAGACGCATATTCAACAGAATAACCACTCCCAGCTCGCTGAAGTGGGCTGGACGTTCTAATACCAGAAGTGATGTTACAAGTCCGATTTTACAGTAATTAGAAAATCTAGGCACGACGATCTTCCTGGCCGCGGCCACTAAACACATCGGATACAGTATTTACATTACCGGTACTTCAGGTTTGAGGTATGAGAGGACAGTTATTGAAGACGACCGAACAGTACGGTTCATAAGTATGTACATGTTTGGCTCTTATCACCATAAGCGTATAGAAATGGTATATTCATTGCAGCTTTTTGCAGAAACATACTTCCCTGGCATCCTGCCGAAATTTTCGCAAGGATAATATGTATAGATATGAATTCAATGCATAGTTGCAGATCGAAAAGTTATATGTGATGGTCACAGTTAATCGCTGTGCTGCAATTGTTAGTGGTGTAACTTCCCATGCGAAGAAGTTCCACAGTGCATTCCAAACAACTTTCCTCAACGCACCAGGCAATCTAAAAACAAGAAAGGCAGACGACACTATGATTAACATCGGAATAATTTGACTGTCTGATTGGTTCATCTGAGATGTCAAATCTCGGCGGCGGCGCCTACCGACTTTCAAAACAAGTATAATCCCACAGTTACCAATAGTGAGAACGATAACAGGAAAGTAGAAATCAGATACAGATATCAAATTGTCGAAGAAGGTAGACAGCTCGCCATTAAAATGGAACGGGCAGAGCCACCCTTGATATTTTTGCTGCCACTCTCGGTAAAAGTTCAAAGGGAGCAAGACCACGGCGAGAATAACGTAGAGACCGATTACGACACGCTTGGCCTTGTCAACGCCCCACCACGCTTTTGCCTTGAACGGAAACATCAAGGCAGTAAAACGTTCCACGGTCATAACCTGAAGCATTGATGCAGACAGTAAGAGACTGTAGTAGAGCCAAAACAGGTATTGACAGCAAACCCACTTGAAACTGTCCAACGTTCGGAGGTCGTTAATTTTGATGGAGATGATGGTCCGTTGTAGCGCAGCCATGACAAGAAACATTGAATCTGAAAGAGCCATCCCCTTCATGTACACACACGCGGACTGACATTGGTATCTCGGTAGAGAGAGAATTTTGAGCGATAAAATATTCCCAACGACACCAAGAAGAATGAGTGTGGGTTGGAAGTATGCATCAATGATAGCGCTGAGTGAAATAATAATATGGACGCCATCATAGGCACCTGGTGACTGTGAAAAATTTGTCATCACGTACATTCATCAGTAGTAGGGCAAAATAACAAATAATGATAGTGTTTAGCTTCCTGCATGCAATGATCCCATGTGAATGATCATGAATACAGTAAGCTCGAGTTTAAACCACCGGTTCATTATGTTCATAAGCACACACACACACAATCGAAATGGATCTAATCAGCTGCGTTCAAATCCTGGCCAGTCTAGGCCTTGCGCCACCGATTCCAGCCATTCAGCATAATACTTGTTTTGTTTTATTCACTCCCATTTTGAGTGTGGGTGTGCTTATCAACATAATGAACCAATGGTTTAAACTCGAGCTTACTGTATATATATATTTTTAAAGAAATAGAGCGCACAACAGTCGACACACAAAATGATAATATATAGCAAGTCAACTTCCAGAATTTCGCAAATTTTCGACACCAACCGGGGTCTTCTTGAGGATGGCACTTTCACGTCGAGCGGCCAGAAGTGTCTTCACTATATACATGTATTTTTAAGTACTATTATTTGCACCTATTCAATTGCCTGTACATGTACATGTAGGCGAAGCGTTGCTTTATTTTGTGTGACAACAGCCAGTGTTTCTGTTTGTCAATTTTTCCCCCTTATTGTTTGGGAAACGCTGGCAGATAGATCGAGACATTTCTATGTGTGTCCCCTTTTGTCAAGTTACAGATTATTCCGTCCGTCAGACAATCTAGGGGAACACGCACAGATGGGGACATTCAAAATCGTTACACCGGTTCCAAATCAAAATTAATGACGCTGATAGCAATGTTACGATGTTACAGAGAAGGCCATGAAAACAAATTGTGTCGAAGTCACAAAATACGGTGCCCGCCCTATCCAGTGATTTCGTTTAAATTTGCCGTTCGTAGCCTCGTAAACCCTTCCCTTTCCGACATGGTGTCCACATAAACGACCAGCACGTCGAGTTGTCGTCTTCGTTATCGCCTGCGTCGGTTTAAATGTTGATAAAGCACATCACATCCCTTTGTCTATAAAGAATAGACATCAGAAATTTCCGATTGAAACAGTCTGACCGAATTCCGTGATGAAATGCATATACTCTAAATCCCCCCTGCTCCAGAACTGGAAAAAAATGACTAAATCATAAGTTAAAGATAATGGGGTGGGGATATGGTCAGAAACAGTAATGTCCCGTCCTCTTACTTGTCCCACTCCCGAGCCTGGCAGAAGAATGACAGCGTGCGATATCTTCAACGTGGGATTTGGTCATTTTTTCCGAGTTCAGGAATGGGACAGGTAAGTGGGAGGTTAGAGCAACAAAATACCCTGTCTAATGCAACTGCCAATGTTGATAACTACATGTACATGTATATCAATGAGCAGTCACGGCTGATATGAAATGCATGTTGCAGGTTGATCTACAGGCAATAGTAGAGAGTTTTCGCAACGCCCCCAAAACGTCAACGCGAACGCCAAACGCATTGTTGGATACCACAACGAGAGTACCGAACAAAAGGATTGACGTTCGCGTTGGCGTTTCGGGGGCTTTGCGAAAACTCTATAGTATTGGGAGCAGGCCTACAATCCACGTACATTTGCCTTTACCATTGGACACTAATGCTGATATCTAGTCGACCTTGCGACGGCACAAAACAGGCGGCGACTGACATTTCCGGATCATTTCGCGTCTGAAGCGGGGAGTCCACTTGTGATTTTCAACCTGGTTTTGTTTTGCGACTTGCTTTGCAACTGGGTTGTGTTGCAACTGGGCACTGGGCACTGGCCGTAGTGGACTAGTTAGACGTGATTTCCACCAATGGCGAGACGTGATTTCCACCAATGGCGACGATGTGAACTAATACCGGCGACCGGTATTAGTTCCTTGCACGTAGCAGGTTGCAACGTAGTCGTAAAGCAGAAAATCTGCAGTGGATTCCTAGCTTTTGGCACGACCACGTGGAACAAATCAGTCGCCGATCTGGCGTAACATGACTGCAGTTGCGTCGTATCTGCGACTGTGACATCAGTCACCGATCAAAAGGATCATGAATCGCAAAAATTTAACATTATTCAACTTCTGTGTCATCCCGATGGCGTGTAAATCCAATCGCAGTCGAGATGACACGAGTTACGAATCCCTGCGCACAGTTGCCACCTCTTCCTTGATGTGCGCACACAATTTCACTTTTGCGACCTGACCGTGATTTCTTCACTTGATGCCGACTGTTCCGTCGCAGCGCAGGCAATCGTAGACCGACCTGACATCAGCATAAAGCCCAGTTTATACTTCGACGCACGACCATCGCCGGCGACCGATGCGCTATCGCTATCTTGCGTTCGACGCCGACCCCCATCGTGCTGTTTGGTCCGCGTCCGATCGCGAAGCTGTAATTACATCAGTCATTTCATAACAGGTCGCCGTCGCTAAAGTACGCTGGACTCTGAATCAATTCCGCGAAGTCGGCGTCCAGATTTGGTCGTGCGTCGGACGCCGAAGGGTTTGCGTCGAAGTATAAACTAGGCTTAACACTGAACCAAACCATTAACCTGCAACCTGCACTTTATCAGCCATGCAAGTATGTTTTAAATGGAACTGATGCAGTCGATACTGTTCATTCTACCTGGGCGAAAAAACTAATGGAAATGCGTTCAACGAACCCTAATTTCAAAGCTCTGCGTATATTTCAAAAGCTGAAAAACCTCATGTAAATATCAGATAATATTACATGCAGTTTAAGGCGTACGCTCGTTGTTACAACATTGATATGGTAATTCAAATCCCAGGAACGGATGAGTAATATTTGACGGAACGGAACGGAAAAAAGCCGGGCTGACGCTAAAACGGAAAGAAACAAAATCAAAATAATTCTATCATTTAGTTCAGTAAATCTGAACCAAAATAAGGCTTAACCACACCAAATTGCAACAGCAGAATTCTGGTCACTTGTATGTGATTCTGGAAGGTTTTTTTAAAGTAAAATCTGACAGCAGGGGAAATGCCATAAATGCCGCTAATTAAGATACTTCATTAACTTCCATTGCAATATACAGGTAATACTGGACTTCTTTGAAAAATTCAAGCGAGCAGGTACTGTTTACCTTTTTCTCGTAGGATTTTTGTCCTGAATGTATTACCAATAGAAGGGCTTAGAGCACAAAGGAACGATGTCCGTTTTTTCACTTTTGAGATATTTGACAAAAACTGAAATTTCATCACTTGACTTCATATCATTGTGGTACTGTTTTGTACAGAAGATAACGTTCCCCAGTACTGAAAATAACCCATATTGATGATCTAATACCCTTTAGCTTTGAGAAAGTGAGAAAAACTATTTCTGCTCGTCGACAAAGGACATAATTCATGACTTGTGCCGTTTGTGCTCTACAAAAAATGCTGATTGCGGGTGCAAAGGACACAACTCATCTGAATGAACTGTGCCCTTTGTTCTTTAAACAACATCATGCAAGTTCATTTTTTATGATAACAATTTTATTGGAAAAAAAGAACATCAAAATCTTTAAATATAACATAAAAACCACTCATACTGCAGAGTTGTAGCACATCAACAAGTGAACAGGAAAATTACATGAACGAACAAACAAACAAAAGTCCTGAGTCAATGGTCCTTGTGCATTCCTGGCAACGTGGACTTTATATTCATTACCCAGTACTAACAACAACGATAACGACAAGAACTTAGATCATAAACCACAATAATCTATTTTCTCTGGTGAGCTTACTACACTACCACACCACCAGTCCTATCCATGCCCATCATGATGATTAGTCATATTCCATATCGCTGTCTGATTGAGAATCACGATCTGTGTTCTGCGCATTTCCCAAGTGCGTCAGTTGCTTGTAGTATGCTCGCTTTTCTTCAGGCAGGAATTCACAGATTTTTTGAAGATCGTTCCACTTCCCTTGTTTCAGTGGCAGTTTGTTACCATCATACTTCAGGGTGAAGTTGTTGTGCTTTGGAACATTTCGCTTCTTGGTTGGAACCTGGAGAAACGTTTTCATAATTTTGACATGACCTCTGTAGCAGAGCTGAACGCTTAGTCAAGGAGTGGATCACTTACTCACACCATTAGTACGTACTTAAATCATTTACCATTGGACCTCAACTTATGCAACTTACCTTTGTCCAAGGTTCCTTGTTATCCAGAGTTCTCCTGAGCCACACTTCTCCTGGATGTTCCACCGTCACAGTTTCCGGCCCGGCAGTGCCCCATGCCAACTCCTGGCTTTTCCCATAGCTAAACCAGCGGTATTCGGAGATCAACACTTTGTTGTTGTCAATGTCCTTCAAAGCAGTCTTTCTTGTATCTTTGCAGAGTTTTTTCATATCGAATATCATCCCCTGTTCAGCTTTAATTGGAACAAAACGGTCTTTTTCCCTTACCGAATCACGGATCAACTTCTCATATTCACTTGGAAGATGGATTTCTTTTGTTTGTTCTGCTTCATCGATCTTTGCAAAGTCAGTGTCATTGGGTAGCCTGGTGTGCCCTCTTAGATGTATTTTATGATCGATCTGATCAAACAACTTTTTATCTGGATCATCAGTGAGCATTTGGAACATGGTCATCACATCACGGTTTCTATTCTGGCCCCCACACCCGTCCGTATAGAAGATGCAACGTTTTGCCCCGGTCTTGGCCCCTTTGACTGCATCGTAAACAAAAGATGCGACCTCGGACCCCCCCTTTCTTCATTTCCTGCTCTGGGTAGTAGTACATTAGGCTTTTTGTTCGCACACAGTCATGGACACCAAACACGTAAATACACAGTTGCCTTTGGTAGTATATGTCATTGTGCCTGAGGTTTGGAATGAGAAAATTCTTCTTGTAATCAAAGGTATACATATCAATCGCATCCTGTGAACATGGATCTTGTGGACTTGGTGCTTTTCCAAACCACGATTGGCGCGAATCATTTTTGTCCAGTTCCCTCTGTTCATAGCCGGCATCCCCTTGAGCGAGATGCAGATCGTATTGCTTCTGAAGTTCATCGACTGGTTCTCCTTTAGCCTCTGCACCTTTGATTTCCACAACAAACCTGTCACATTTTGCACAAGTGTCAGTACGTGGGTAACCTATGCTTAGATTAAGGTCATGGAAAATGGCACGATATAGCCACTCCTTGAAACAACCTTCGTAGTTATATTTTAAATTGTCCTTGATTTTATTTGCTTCGTCTGGGTCTTTTCTTTCGAGGAATTGTAGCCACATGTTCCTGATGCTCCCTATGTTTGGGTTGAGATAACGTCGATTCGGATTATCTCGTCTCGAATAATGGGAGGACATACGTGGGAATGACAAGATATGATCCCTAATCTGCTCTATGACTTGTGCCTGCGTGACGTTAGTCGCTGCTCGGCCTTTTCGACCATCCTGTATGGCCTTGCCCTTAAATTTGTGTATTCGGACCAATTCCTTGGAAGTAGTAGCGTAAACAGCGCAGAAGTGTTTCCTACACACTGGCAGCAATGATCCGTTGCGTCGTTTGATAGAATAACTATAGGAATGCCTCTTCAAATTCTGTTCAACATCCTGTTCATTGACTTTGATCTTCACCCATTTGTCACCCTCCTTATTACAACGTTGTTTGACAGGAACATGAGACGTTAAACGTTGAATTACAGTGTACTGGACATTCTTGTCTCCCAAATTCAAATGATCTCTATTAATCATTTCTGCTTCTTCTCTTGACAGTTTTGTTGCACATTTCTGCCTGCAGTCAAAAACAAAGTTTAACTTTTTGGCCGGCTTCCTTTTTCCTTTTCTCGTCAAGTATTCCTCACCACGTGCTCGAGCTCGTTTACGCACTTCACATGCCCAAGATTGTGGGTCCCGTTTGCGCTTCCGACTTCTGTTTACCTCTGACTCTTCTGCTGCGTCTGCTTCGTCCGTTTCACTATGATCTCCGACGGGGTCCTCGTGAATTGATTCTTCTCCTGAAGCTGGGTTTGGATCTTCCATTTCATTCTCAACTTCAGCAGTTTCTTCGTCTTCACTACCGGTTGATTCATCAGGAACATACGTGGGATCTCTAATGTGACTGTTATCATTGGCATCGTCGAGATCATCATCTGAACCTGAGGCAAGACTATCATTGAACCCTGCAATAGAAACATAGGCCCAAACTTTCAACATGAAATGCCTTTTTGAAACCTGAATGACCTGCTTCTGAATTGTTTCGGTCAAACCATTTCAGATCATTAGACACTTTACTAGACCCTCAAATAAGATAAGTAGGCGTAATCAAATTCTGCAAAATAACCCCAAATATACATGAACATTCGATATTGTGGGCTTGTCTCATACCTTCACTGCATTGAATTTGATCTAGACTAACTTCTGCCAGTTGAAAGGACTGCTGTAATGATATACCGGTAACTGGATTGTTATCTGATCCTGAGGCAAGACCGTCATTGAACCCTGCAATAGAAACATAGGCCCAAACTTTCAACATGAAATCCATTTTTGAAACCAGAATGACCTGCTTCTGAATTGTTTTGGTGAAACAATTTCAAATCATCAGACACTGTTCTAGACCCTCAAATAAGATAAGTAGGCCTAGTCAACAGCAGAAGCAAATCTTGTCACTGAACATTCTGCAAAATAACCCCAAACACATAAATATTCGATATTGTGGGCTTGTCATATACCTGCACTGCTTTGAATCTGATCTAGACTAACTTCTGCCAGTTGAAACGGTTGCTCTAATGATATAACTGGATTGTCATCTGAAGCTGAGGCAAGACCGTCATTGAACCCTGCAATAGAAACACAGGCCCAAACGTTCAAGATGAAATGCCGTTTTGAAACCGAATGACCTGCTTCTGAATTGTTTTGGTGAAACAATTTCAAATCATCATACACTGTTCACTAGACCCTCAAATAAGATAAGTGGGCCTAATCAACAGCAGAAGCAAATCTTGTCACTGAACATTCTGCAAATTGACTCCAAACTCATAAATATTCGATATTGTGGGCTTGTCTCATACCGCCACTGCTTTGAATCTGGTCAAGACTAACTTCTGCCAGTTGAAACGACGGCTCTAATGATATAACTGGTTCGACAGAAACGATATTCTGGCTGCTCTCATCCTCCGAATTATTAGTTGCCTCCATAACTTGGTCGATGTAAATGTTCTGGCTGCTCTCATCCTCTGAAACATCAGTTGGCTCCATAACTTCGTCGATGGAAACGACATCCTGGCTGTTCTCATCCTCCGAATTACCATCGGTCATCAAAAGGTTCAAGACTTCGTTCACACCCAACTTCCGCCGCAAACCTGGAAAAAGAGCAATGTTTTTTTACAAATTTTACGATTGTACCTAAAGGATCTTTCAGAAGCATCCGCCAAAATCATCTCGCAAATGCATGAGTCAATAGAAACCAACGAGAGGACAAAGGGCACAAGTCAACATTTCAGCCAAAGCACAAAAAACAAAATATTACGCGAACAATCAATGAGTTAAAGGTTTCCAGATGTGCTTTAGCAATAAGTTATCATTGCTGCAACATGCTATCGTCAGTACATTTTGAAATAGTACTCATTTTCAATGCATTTCACCGGACTAACTTACCTGCCCTCATGGGGGCTGCCATCTTGGATTTGGCTGTACCTAATGGACAAAGGGCTGATTTCAGGTGGGGATGAATTGTGTCCTTTGCATCCTGTACCCTATGGCCCACAAGTGAAAAAAATAAAGTACAGAGTCTACGTACATTGTAGTGTATGATTTTATTCACTAGGTGGCAGCACAAGCTTCATATTGATGTATCCAACTCAAAAGTGCCAAAAACGGACTTAGTTCCTCTGTGCTCTAAGCCCTTCATGAAGCACAGCCCTAGAATGTGTTACCGGTGTAACGTTAATGAATGTACCCTGTTAGCCAGAGTCCTCCGGACTATGAATTATACGGACACTCTGTAACGTTACAACAGTAGTGTCAACGGTTGTCCGACCGTAAATCACCGTCCGACCAATGTTCAAGTCTGATAGGCCTTTGGCCTATTGTGAGTCACAGCGAAGGCAAGTCAATAGATTTGGAATAAGGGGCAAATAAAATCCTGGTCCGAGCAGATCGCCCCAATAGCCTAGTTCACTAACAGTCACTCGTTCTCTCCTTTCAGATCACAGGTTCACCAGTTGCAGGTTCGAATCCCTCGGCAAACCTTTTCTCTTTCAACAGTGTATTATTTTCTTTGGGATTTATCATTTAGTGGGATTCAGCGTTGTAATTCAATATTTGACCTTGGTCTGTATACTGTATTTACGATTACCGAACGGAGTCAAAATCCCCAATACAAATACTCCAAATACGCCTCAAGAGGCTTTGTTCACACCTCCTATAATTAGCACGGGCTGGTGTGCGGTCAGGCGAATCGACCCCGGTAATATTAGATATCACCCTGGTCGGAGTGCTGTCCCGCTGATCGACCAGAGTAATATGGGATATTACTCCGGTTGGAATTCTGGCTATGT
>NMRB01001636.1:113062-126354 GCA_002633025.1 Notospermus geniculatus | reverse complement strand
TACTTTCATGCCAGCTCCCAAACAGCCCCGGGTATTCTATAAGCTACGCTGTTCCAGCGTAGCTAAAAACAGGGCCCGGTTGCACAAAAGTAGGTGTAGTATCACTCTATGTTGGTTACCAAACTGGGGCCGGTTGCACAAAAGCATACTAGGCCTAGTATCATTCTCTGTTGGTTACCAAACTGGGGCCGGTTGCACAAAAGCATACTAAGTTAGAAGCCAACTAGGAGGGTAGTATGTAAACATTGAAACGTTTCAAAAGAAGCGAGCCAAATGAAACGAACCAAAATGTTTTTAAAAATACGAAAAATCATAACAAAAAAAATACCACAAACCTATATTATTTTACATTGTATGAATAGAGGAATGTAGATTACCCGATGCCTTCATGATTTTTATCATCATTTTAGCTTTTTCTGCAATTTCTTAGCCAAATTTAGGCTACACTGCGGGGAACGATATCACATTTTCTCTCGCCAACCTCGCACCCCTCCCATAATGGAATGATCGGAGTACCGGTACACTAATTGGTTGGAATGCTCATGGCTTATTATCTATTCACAAGTCGCATGCACATTTAATTGTGTTACAAACTTTGCCCAATATCAAAAACGATATATTTTGAAGATGTTTTGAGGCCTCACGCAAATTCCTCACAGAAAATAACCATGGCGAGTGACATATAGAGAAAGTATATGAAGGTATTAATAATCGCATAGAGAATTTCTGAAGCGACGACTTCCATATCGGATACATTGAACATTGAACAACCGTACCAACTCCATGCCACTGCATGTGTGATATGACAATATATTCAAGCCAGGAATGAACTCAGTAACATAGATGGCAGCACTTAGTAGTACTCCTGAACCCTACCAGACATAGTATGTTGTCTAGAATGATACCAGACATAGTATAGTTCTGTGCAACCGTACCAAGTTGGTAGCCAGTTTGGTAACCAACATAGAATGATACTAGGCCTAGTATGCTTTTGTGCAACCGGCCCCAGTTTGGTAACCAACATAGAATGATACTAGGCCTAGTATGCTTTTGTGCAACCGGCCCCTGTTTGGTATTAAACCAACATAGAATGATACATGGCGCGTTTATTGTCCCAATGCCTGTGAAAACCGCCCCGGCGCCGCAAAACCGCTGCGGAAACCGGACTAGTGGAAACCTGTCAGGTGTAAGTCATTCAACTTGGTATGCCAGTAAATAGTACTTTACTATCCCACGAAGTATGTTACCACATAGTTGTTGAGTGCCTAGCATACTTTTGTGCAACACTCCTGGAAGACCCAACTAACTAGAATGCTGCAGAACAGGTCACAATTGACATCCCTACGGCTTCGCGTAAGTTACTCATAAGTTACGCGTAACTTGCGCGTAACTCACGGCTTTGGTTTCGCGTAACTCGCCTCGTAAATCACTGCGTAGCTAGCGAAATTCGTGTAACTCACCTTGTAAGTTACGCGTAACATAGCTTGTGAGTTGTAGTTGTTGTGTAAGTTATGAGTGACTTACGCGAATTTAGGGATGTCAGTTGTGACCTGTACTGTACTAGGCATTTGGAATGGTACTATCTCCTAGTTGGCTTCTAACTTAGTATGCGTTTGTGCAACTGGGCCCAGTATTTTCTGTAACCACTGCTAGAAAGTACCTGAGGAAGACCCTGGTGGAGGGTCGAAAATTGCAAAATTCGGAGACAACTTTTCTTATTGTATCATTTTGTGTGTCGTTCTGTGTGCTATATTATCACATGAAGATATAAATATTATTCATCAATAAATGGACCAGATTATAATTTGTGACTTGATAACATCATAAAGTAGATTGTCATTGGACGGAGTGGTAAAAACCCCAAAATACACTGTACATCATGCATCTCCAATTAATAAAATCTAAAAGGTCAGACACGTTGCCAGGATGCTCTTCAAAATAGGAGGGAATATAGATATTTTGAAAAAGTGCACCTGGCTCTTTTATTTGACAAGTTGCACAATACTGTTTAGATCAAGTATCAGACTATGAAATCACAACTGATAAGAAAGGCACTGACTAATCAACTCACAAGTACAGGAGTCTGAGGAGAGGTGTCCTGATTCACAGAAATTTTAGAAATGCCCAAAGCAGCAACCCCATACTTCCAATATCCAGGGACCTAAACCGGCATTGATATGAACAGATCGGAAATTTTCTTTAAAATAAAGTGACACAGAGGATTTTCAATTCTGTTCAGTAGTTTTGATTCTTGTCCATTTTTGTGAACCAAAGACGGTGGTGATTTTGTCTTGGATGAACACCAACAACATGACCAGTCAGAACAGAACTCTCCCTTGAAAACTAATCATGTTGAATGTATCTGAACAAAAATGATTGTCAATACACAAAAAAAGTAAGTTAACCAGTCACACTATACAAGGGCCAGCCTTCTTTGGTAGCAACTGGTGTCTTCTACATGTAATGTACAAAGTAATCTACGCACTAACACAGCGTCTGTTTTGGGCACTCACGAACAATACCGATCACGGGTGTCTAGAAAGCAAAGACCTAAGATCTAAGACCTAAGACCTCTAGAAACCTAAGACCCTGGATACTAGAAACATAAGATCCTACTAGAAAACTAAGACCCTGGGGCCGGTTGCACAAAAGCATACTAAGTTAGAAGCCAACTAGGAGATAGTAGCATTCCAAATGCCTAGTAGCATTCTAGTTAGTTGGGTCTTCCAGGAGTGTTGCACAAACGCATGCTAGGCACTCAACTACATGGTAACATACTTTGTGGGATAGTAAAGTACTAGACCAAGTTGAATGACTTCCACCTGACAGCACAATGTGCACTGGGTGTGACAATCCATTGTTTTGTTGTTATATAAGCCAAGATGTTGTCTAGAATGATACCCGACATAGTATAGTTTTGTGCAACCGTACCAACTCCATGCCACTGCATGTGAGATGACAATATATTCAAGCCAGGAAAGAACTCAGTAACATAGATGGCAACACTTAGTAGTACTCCTGAACCCTACCAGACATAGTATGTTGTCTAGAATGATACCAGACATAGTATAGTTCTGTGCAACCGTACCAACTTGGTAGCAAGTTTGGTAACCAACATAGAATGATACTAGGCCTAGTATGCGTTTGTGCAACCGGCCCCTGGATACTAGAAACATAAGACCCCACTAGAAAACTAAGACCCTGGATACTAGAAACATAAGACCCTACTAGAAAACTAAGACCCTGGATACTAGAATCATAAGACCCTACTAGAAAACTAAGACCCTGGATACTAGAAACATAAGACCCTACTAGAAAACTTACCAGACATAGTATAGTTCTGTGCAACCGTACCAAGTTGGTAGCCAGTTTGGTAACCAACATAGAATGATACTAGGCCTAGTATGCTTTTGTACAACCGGCCCCAGGGTCTTAGTTTTTTAGTAGGGTCTTATGTTTCTAGTATCCAGGGTCTTAGTTTTCTAGTAGGGTCTTATGTTTCTAGTATCCAGGGTCTTAGGTTTCTAGAGGTCTTAGGTCTTAGGTCTTTGCTTTCTAGACACCCTACCGATCACCAGAAAATATCAGTTTTCATCCACCTCATCCCTATTACCAGTAAATTATTAGTACCGGGATTCGAACCCACGCATCCACATGTGGAGGCGTGGGTTCAAATCCCGCTACTGTCAGTAGGCAACTGATCAGCATAGCAAACCTACATTATGATTTCAGTAAATCATTCAAATATACCAGCACCAAATGCATTAGTTTAAGTCTGGCGCAGCCTTCGCGTGACCCAAAGGAATGTGGAACTAGGCTTACCACAAACCACAGGCTGACCACAAATCTTACTAGTATTCAAAACACGACTCTTGAATAACCGATTGGACAGCGTTATCAAATTATACTCTGCTGCACTTTTACACGCAAAAATGGAAATTACAGGCAGCATATCTCTCATGAGTCCTTTACTAGTCTGTAAATGCTGTAGAATGGCCGTAGAATGTATGAATTGCGAATAGACTGTAATAGTGCCCAGTCATGTGCAGGCGATCGTCGTTGGTAACGCAGGGGTAGATGGCGTAATTAGGTGGCCGCAAGCTGTTGTCAGATTTCGTATTTCCGCATTCCATTGGGCATGTTGGGTCGCGCGAAGGCTGCGCCGGACTATACACGATGCAATTTTTTTGCTTATGTCTGTCACATCAGTCAGACGCGTACGTCCAAATGGCACTGTGTGACCTGCACTTACGACATGATTTTCTGACCCCTGCGATATTGGATGCAGAAGATGCATGTTCTAATGTCGGAACGACATCATAAGAACACATGAACCGGACCAATCAGTGCATGGGGTTGGACCACACGCTTGAGGTCAGAGACCTTCTCATCGGTATTGATGTACATTCTACTTCGAGGGTGTACAAACAAAAGTTACCGTGTATAAACAGATTCACCCTGGCATCAAGGATGTATGCGAAAAACTGATCAGTCCTAGACGTACTGCACATGTAAGACGCATTGTGTAAACAGGCCTTTATACTGATTAATTATCACACAATACTGCAAAAAATAGACCTGGTCTGATTTAGCAACCGCGAAATATCACAAAATTTGGTCTTTGGACATAGTAAAATAAACATACATGTACATGTACATTGTGTATGTATGTATGATTATAAAATATACAAAATATGTGAAAAATACTTTGGATGGAAGATCAACACATAGGTTCCATTTATTTTTGGTAGGCCTATACTTGCCTTTATTACAAGCAGGGCATAGCTAAGACTTGAAATGGAAAACTGGTAAAATCTGGTTCAACCTAGCATAGATGAGAGTGCCATTTCAAAAAATTCCCGGAAATTAGTCATGATCCTAAAGTCAAAGTCCCAAATCTGTCATTCGATCCACTCTCTTGGAACAGGCCATGATATGCGATGACAATTCACGATATTCACTGGTCAATTCGTCCTTTCAACGGCCCGCCGCCATCTTGGCGCCATCGCTGTCATCAAATCCTAGCGGTTGATCATGGAACCAGTCTAGGGTTGTTGGTGGTTGGATGTAAAACTGGGACCCGGAACAGCACAGGTGCCGGAACGAAGCCAAATCGAAAAAGCCAGATTTTTTTGGCAGCGCCCGCTCCCGGAAATCCGGGAATTCCTGGAAAACTCTCATCTATGACCTAGAGGTGGACCATTGGAATGCCAAGTGAGGAAATGGAACATTCAATTTTGACCGAAATATTTTACGGCTGACAACAGTCCATAGGCCAATGTATTGGGCACAGTCATCTGATTCATTACGCCATAACATGTAACCGTAATTATGTCACTCTTGCCACGCTCTAACCACAAACTGCATTCCGATGGTCTACCTCTATGGGATGTTTCAAAAAAAGTTGTCATCTCTAAAATATCTCCTAGAACCCAAATCCATGAATATTTTTGGCTCAGATTTTGTAAGCTGCTGGGTGTAGACATACTCATAATGTTTATGCAATGTTTGTATGATGGTGTCTTGTTATGACGGAACAGTGACCCCAAAAGTAAAAGGGTCCGAAATGCAGGTGTCCTCCAAACAATAAAAGAACCATGATGATGTAAGTGCACTGAGGACATTTCAATGATTGGGCTGAAGGGAACTCTGCAAACCCTTCTGAATGGCCATGTGGAAGGTAGATTCCAGTAATCCTGGCAAATTCTGTAGGCTACGCAACAAATGAAATAAATGTTTCATTGCTTTCTGATAAATCTTTCCTTTTTTTGCATTTTGCACCTGCTCAGTCCGAGGCCTCTTACTCATCCACGCATGAAGCGGTCAGAGCCAAAATTTCTCCAGCACCTCCATACATCCTGACCTATCTACATACCAAATCTGAGCCAAAAATATTCATGGGTTTGGGTTCTAGGAGATATTTTAGAGATAACTTTTTTTTGAAACACCCTGTATGTTGAACCAGAGTATACCTGTACGTGATTAGATCCCACCAGATGACATACCGGTACTGAAAAGCTGACTTGGCCTATGCCAAATATTGGCGTGAGGTCACCAATGTAAATAGCTAAATAGCTATTTGAACGTAAATAGCTATTTACGTTCAATGTAAATAGCTAAAATACTTGGATTCTAATCCTTTCCAGGAATTTTTTTTCAAAATGTCTGGTACATGTAATTGATGCTGGTACTTGGCCGCCAAAGCTTATGATTTCGAGACATGCTTCCAGCTGGGAATTGTCAGCCTCATTTGACGATTTCTTTATTCCTGGGATTTAGATGTCCTCTACTCCAACATTCTCGCCAGCCTTCAGTTTGGTGATTAACTGAAAGAAGATAATTGAGAGAATACTGAAATCTGACCACATGACTGACTAATAATACATGTAAATAAATAAGAGGACCAGCATACCAGTAGTTGGGCCATCCGTTTTTTTACTACTTCTTTGGCAGATCCGCCGAAGTTTTGGGCTTTTCGAAGATAAAAAATAAAATTGGAAGTATAGTCACTTTTTATTTCCCGACCTTAAAGCCCCACTGTATTGAATGTGAAAAACGCAAATCATCGCCGCGATTCTCACACGACGTCAGCGTAGTGTAAAATGTACTACGCTCTGTCAGAATACATTAGAGCTCTCCCTGCAGTTTTTTCCATTGCGTGCTGAAAACTAGGCCTTGATTCTGTGAAGTGCGTATCAGGCAAGCATTTTGGGGACCTTCACGAGGCTATGGGACCTCTATGTGCACTCTCCTAACTTTTTGAAAATATTGTAAAATTCAATACTGTGGGGCTTTAAAAAACTCAGATACACGAAATAAAAGTGATGCCTTTTGACTCTGCACATGTGCAGATGACAGAATTGGATTCGGTAGCATGATCTGTTCCCAAGATTGCACACATCTTGTAATAGTTTCATGACAAGTCTTTGGGTCTGTCATGTCTGTGATGTGTCCAGCCATGTAGCTTCAGTTTTGCCTTCATTAGTCCTGATCCTGCTGTGGTTTTTATTTTTTGAATTTTACTTTTATTTCTATTCCTATCTCCTATGTTAGGTTTACAGCAAAGAAATCCACAAAACAAGTAATATAAAAAGAATGGCCTCAGAAACATTGATGACTGGCGGGGACTAACACTAACAGGTGGCGACATAATGCCCCAGCTTCCGTTGAAGTGGGGACATAAAAAGAGAGACTTACTCCTTTCAGACGGGTTATCTCCTTGTTGTCTGCATTCTTCTGTGCATCATTGGTAATCAGTTTCACACGAGATGCATACCTAAAATAGACAAAAAGACATGATATACAAACTCACAGCTAAAAAATCGGACATTGAAGGCTACAAAACATGAGGACGTAACCATCGATTTATTGCCTGGCAAAATAATTTTCATGTCCCTTGTGCAGGAGGTGATTTTTACCACTAATTTCATTTAATAATTTCAATAGTTGGGCGTGATTTGAGAACCCGTACTTTTTCGGTTGCCAGACCACACACAGTAGGAGGAGTCAGCTGCACATATTGCCAAAAGATGGCAGCAAAGTTCTAGTGGACCAATACAAAAGAGACTTCTCTTGATTGGTGCTCAATCAAGAATGAATGGGTCCGCTGTATCTATACTATAATGGACGGTAGCCATGTTGGATTTTGTTATCAACCTGAGTTGACCTGTTTATCTGCTATACCTTGCCATGTAATGACTGTACACAGTTACGGTGGACCGGACTCTCTGCCCTATCTCCTCCTTAGTTAGGGTTTGAATCCTACGAAGAGCGGCCTATGTGTGCAGTACAATAGGAGGAGTGTGTTTTACTACGGAATTTTGGTTTTAAAAGTGATGATTTGCATGAAAAAGAGAGAAAATCAGATGTGTGGTGACCTGCGCTGCCATCTACAAGAACGGGAGTGACCTAGGAATAGATGAGTGGCTGGCATTAAACAGATAGGACTCATGTGAACCTAGAGCTATCATGAATCTGGGTCACCTTGGCATTATGAGCTGAAGAGGTGTAATAAACCAGATGTGATGCTGCTGTTTATAAAGTGAAAGTGAAAACTCCTCATTGCTCATGGATTTGATTCCTAGCCATGAAACTGGCCCTCTCCAAACAAACTCATCAATATAAAGCAACAGACCCTCTACCACAGGATATTCAAGGACAAACACACTCCCTCAAAATGTGTTCGCCGCGGGTCAATATGCTAGTGCATTGAATTAGGCTGTAGTGACACCTATTGGTCAACTCACTGACAGCTCCTATTGGCAACAACTGGCTCAAAAATTAAAGCTATTTGATATTTGAAAATAGTTACAGTTCTCGCCGGCCCCCCTAGCAAAGAAGGTGACTGGTGGTGATAATCATCACCAGGCAATAGAAGTTTCATCTTGTTGTGACCTCATGTGTGGTAAAGTCCGGCACAGCCTTCACACGACCAAATGGAATGAGGAAATACGAAATCTGACAACAGCTTGTGGCTACCCAATTACACCATCTAGGGCCTACCCCCGCGCTACCAACGACGATTGCCTGCACATGACTGGGCACTATTACAGTCTATTCAAGTTTATTCAAGAGTCGACTGTTGAATAAGATTTGTGGTCAGCCTGTGGTTTGTGGTAAGCCTACTTCCGCATTCCACTGGGTCGCCCGAAGGCTGCGCCGGACTTTAGGCTCGGTAAACTAATCCTTGGTGTCAACTCACGTCAGAGAAATGGACGTCTCATCAGCATTGTAATCGGCAGGAGAGATATTGACAAACATAAGCGTCTTGGCATTCCCTCCCAGTGAATCCTGCATCAGCATGGTTAGTTTGTTGTTCCTGTATGGGATGAAGGATTGCTCACTGGACAGGGCTGAGATCACGTCACCAAGTGCAGACAAAGACTTGTTAATGGAGTTGGCTTCCTGAAATGATCAAAGGATGACATACTTGGTTCAGGTGAAATCTTTAACAAGAATTCGCCCACAAATGGTATGATTGCCCAAGGAAGTTGGGAGCATCCATAAAGAATCTAAATGTAGGTGCAATTATCATATGAAGTTCGATTTTGAATCCTCGATTATCAGGCACAATTCATACTCAGCACGATGAAATCACATTTGTGACCCGCTCTGGCAGAACCAGTCGCATGACGCTCTTAGCTTGGCAGGTTGACACCAAGGGCCGTATGCACCAAACGTAGATAATCTTCAACTCGGGTTGAGCCACAATTTTTCAATTGTTCAGGTTTACTGGGGTATGATCTGACAATAGAAAAGTTGTGGCTAAACCTGAGTTGAAGATTATCTTTGCTTGTTGCATACGGCCCCAAATGTTTGTCACTTTCAGTATTGTCTGGCTATTATGAAATCTGAAATAATCTATTTCTTGCATTCCCTCCTGGTGTCATCTTAGTTCGTTGAGGCTCACCTTCTGAGCAACATACGACTGCTTTTGCCACAGCGGTCACATTTTGGCTTCATGCAAGTCATGCGTAGTTGCACGTAAGCTACGCGGAGAGCGTGTGATGCTATTCCTGTATGCTGTGCGAATCCTTCTTATGTCGTGGATAANCGTCGTTAACCAGGGTGGCACGTTTCTAAACCGCTTGGGCTAGAAACTTGAAATGTGGTGTACAGGTAGCCTATGGTAAAAACTATCTCTGGACCGAAACTTAGCGCTGCCAGTTTTACATTCTGGCCTGTAGGGGGCGCTTTGTGAAAACCTTCTTTTGGCTATATCTCCTGAACGCTGCTAGCTAGAACCACGAAACTTTTATGGTGGGTTCCTCTGATGAGGTTTCATCACATAAATCCCGGGTTTTTGATTTGACCTACTTTTCAAGGTCACAGAGGTCAAAGTTAAAAATTCACTGTTTGGTGGCACATTTCGTGGCTATTTGACAGAGAGTGTTTTGGTTTGGTGTGAAGATATATCTAATCACCCTCTACAAGTGCACCAAATTTCAATCCAATCGGACTTTAACCCTTTAGATCCTCGATCGGCCGTAGTCGGCCTTCCTATTACATCCTGAACCGCCCGCACTCGGCCGCTCTATTTATAACCATTCCACGCTAACACGATCACGGGGAATCCCAATCTAACCTCGTTCCCTGTTAGTTGAGAGTCGATGCAATCAAATGCATGGCACTTTCTATTATGTTGCTGTGGAAGTTATACTGGATATTTTCGATTGAAGTTTGGGGACCAGGTAGGTGAGTCAGACCCATTGCATGCATTGTGCAGGGAATAATGGCGAGTGTCCAGCGGCTTTTCAAGCTCAAATACGGCAATGAAAGTGATGAGGGGAGCGGTGGATATGATGACTTGTCGAATGGGGGTTGCGATATTGAAGTTGAGGGCTTGATTGAGGTAAGTTTTGGCCCTCAAGGGGGTCAGGTCTTGTGACCCTTGCTGGTGTGTGTGCTATGCCAGAACCACGTGGTATTGTGTCAGATGGCGCTTGTTTCAGATCGGCAGCGGGATCGGCAGTGTGTTTGCGTGCCTCGTCTTCAGTTTTGGCGGGGGGCGGGGGGCCGGGGGTCCACAGGGTATCAACGGCCGACTGTGGCCGACCAAGGATTTTGAAATCATTTCTGATTTACCAAGGGTTTACTCGCTGACTGAATATTTCCTGCACTTTGACAATAACTGGGAGTGTTTTTGCTGTGGTGCATGAAGGGAAAAGTCACAGCCGACCGACTCAGGCCGTTCAGGGCTTCAACATGTTCAAGTTTGGACAGCTTTTCAGAAATTGCCCAGACTGAAAAGGATTAGTTTCACTTATCCTTGCATTTATGTCCTGAAAAACCATGTAATATGAAAGAGTGATTACTAAGGAACAAAATAAACACAACTTGTTAAGTTGTTGTACATTATTTATAAGTTTTTTTATCTCATTTTTCGAAAAACCGATAGTATGTCGTTTTTGGCGAAAAGCGCCAAAATTCTCAGGATTCTAGAGCCGAAAATTATAAAAATCTCAGGATCTAAAGGGTTAACACAGCCAAATTTCCATCTCTTTTGGTGTTTTCTGCATGGGACTACCGATGTAGTACCATGAAAAACTGGAGGAAGTTTCATGAGGATTGCTCAAATGGTTTTGGAGTAACATCAGTTCGAAACGACCATTTTGCTTGAGACAATGCATCAGAGGAAATGGGCGGTAGTGCATTTTTCGAGTGCTTTTCCCCCCAGGGGTTATGAAACATGCCCTGCTAACTCAGGTGAGCTAAAAATGAAATGGTGTGAGCTATCAAACTCACCTTTCCCCTCAGGACATTTCCAGATGTCCTGTTGGTGCTTTCAATCACCACATACGAAACGTGCCCTGCTAACGGAACACGACGACGACGACGACGGACGACGGACGCTTCACCATCGTAATAGCTCACCCCGGTGAGCTAATAATTGAATTCAGAATTACTGAATCGTTGCAAGGGTTGGAGTCCTCAAGGTCAGACTTCCCTTTGTGCTGGAGTGGAAAGAGACAGAAAACATCCAGCACAGGCAGCCCGATTCTTCCACATGAAAAGGTCCATGGACCATGTACTATTCTGGGTGTGAATGGTCCACAGGAATGAATGACAAATGTTATTATAGGGGTATTTCAAACCAGATTTCACACAAGATGGCTGATGCGAGGCCACGTGTGACCCTCGACCACAAAACCAGTCGGAAGTCGGAGGGAAAATGAGCCTAAATGTACTGAGATGACACCAGGAGATAAGGAATGAATAGAATCACTCAGACAGTAGACAGACAATATTGAAAATGACAGACAATTCATTCCCGACTTGCCAACTTCGGAGCGACTTCTGGCTGGTTTTGTGGTGGTGGGTCACATGTTTGAAGTTTGATCGGGCTGAATTTGATGTGCACTTATGTATAGTGTGTGTAGGTACATATTAACACAGCCAAATTTCCATCTCTTTTGGTGTTTTCTGCATGGGACTACCGATGTAGTACCATGAACAACTGGAGGAAGTTTCATGAGGATTGCTCAAATGGTTTTGGAGTAACATAGACAGTAGACAGACAATATTGAAAATGACAGACAATTCATTCCCGACTTGCCAACTTCGGAGCGACTTCTGGCTGGTTTTGTGGTGGTGGGTCACATGTTTGAAGTTTGATCGGGCTGAATTTGATGTGCACTTACGTATAGTGTGTGTAGGTACATATTAACACAGCCAAATTTCCATCTCTTTTGGTGTTTTCTGCATGGGACTACCGATGTAGTACCATGAACAACTGGAGGAAGTTTCATGAGGATTGCTCAAATGGTTTTGGAGTAACATCAGTTCGAAACGACCATTTTGCTTGAGACAATGCATTAGAGGAAATGGGCGGTAGTGCATTTTTCGAGTGCTTTTCCCCCCAGGGGTTATGAAACATGCCCTGCTAACTCAGGTGAGCTAAATGAAATGGTCCATGGACCATGTGCTCACCGGGTTGGACATAATAGTCTAATGACAGAGGGAGGTACATATCAGTTACGAGCAATCTGGGTCAAGTCATTCCCGTGTAGACTTTGATGATTTTTGGGTTTATGCCACCTGGTGGCCATATTGGATGTCCGATTGGGCCGGAACTTCACATGCACATGAAGGTCATCTGCAGGGGCCACATAGCACCTTGGAGCGCTTTAGGTCCAAGTCGTTCCAGAGTTACAGCACTTTGATGATTTTCAGGTTATGCCACCTGGAGGCCATATTGGATGTCCAATCGGGCCGAAACTTCACATGCACATAAAGGTCATCTGCACGGGGCCACATAGCACATTGGAATGCTTTGGGTTAAGGCGTTCCTGAGTTACAGCACTTTGATGATTTTTGGGTTACGCCACCTGGTGGCCACGCTTGAAGTCAAATCAGGCTGAAATTTGACGTGCATGTAAAGATCATCTAGAGGGAGGTAAATATCAAATTTGAACACTCTGCGTCAAGCCGTTCCCGAGTAATTTAGCACTTATTTGATTTTCAGGTTACGCCACCTGGCGGCCATACTGGATGTCCAATCGGGCCGAAACTTGGTATTTTTAAAGGTACCCCTCCAATGCATGTCTACGCAAGATATGAAGTCGCTCGGTGAAATAATGACAAACTGTGGCAGGTTCGTCACTTTTGTCGAACTTTGACCTCTGTGACCTTGAAAAGTAGGTCAAATCAAAAACCCGTTATATATGTTATGTATCCTTATTAGCTACACCTACGATAAAAATTTGGAGATGATCTAGTCATTAGTTCAGGAGTTATTGCACTTTTTGTGTTTTTGGTTTCCGCCACCTGGTGGCCAAACTGAGAGTCGAATC